>JAGDQP010043319.1:0-16255 GCA_022664845.1 Lepisma saccharinum | reverse complement strand
TATATATATATATATATATACACTTTCATATCGTATCGATCTCAATAGGTATATTTTTCTTCGAAATCTACCTAATAATGGTATTTACGTATCTCGATGCCGGGATATGATAAAGGAAAGGATGTTGGAAGGTAATTGGCCTGTACTTACTTACTTAGTAGGTAAAATCGCGGCATTTGTCTGGTATAACTGCGGTAAAATCATGGAATACCAAAGTCAGGATAGACGGCTCCTTGTATCGTTCCTACCAACTTCTGATTGCTAAGCCAACGCTATAGCAACTGAGCAATGTTGAGTAAACTCAGCTTTGAAATGAGTAGAGCTCAACTCAAACTCAATTCGCAAGAACTGAGCTAAACTAACGCTCAAATCCAAATATTAAGAATGAGCTTGTTCAAACTCATGCTCAGTTTTATATAAGCTTACGCTCAATTCACTCTCACTTTTGTTATTTGCAAAGATCGAATGATCAGAGTTCAATTGGTAAACTTCGTGTTTGGAAAGTTCTCTGATTTGAATCCAGAAACTTTCGCAGGATTTTTCTAAGCTATATTAAGCTAGTCAGCATAGTGCCTTCAAACTAAACTAGGGGCAACTTCTTTCCCAAATCCTTCTCCCCTCCCCTATACCGATTTAAAGTTATTAAGACAGGGATTGCGCTAGAATTTTCAGTTTGAAGGAGTACAAAGTCAAAATTGGGATGGTGTAAGTGGAGTTTTGTACGGTATCTATCGCCTTGTGACAGTAAAAATTTCAACGTTTGGGGTGTCTTCGAGGAAATGGGAGGTGAAACCCACTACAGGGGGAGGGGGCTGGCGGAATTACTGCAGTAAGTGCAATACAATTCAACGAAATCCCGCAATTATTATGTTCAAAGTTTCAATTTTCAATTAGAATTTATTTGTCATCTTTGGCATTTACCAGTACGGATTAGGGTAAATAGAAGATGAGGGAAGGTATCGGCAGTGAACAATCCTGGTATTCGCCTGGTAAAGCTGAGGAAAATCCTGGGAAATGTCACAACAGCGTCACCAGTATGTGTAGAAGTCCAAATATGTTGAAGTAGGCCGGTTGTATTCTATTATTTCCAGGGAAGGAAAAAAGATTTCGAGGGTTTCTGCCAGAAGAATTTTATGGTTCTCTCTTTCTCTGACAGTCACCCTGCCCCCGACGATGTTTCTGTTTATCTCCTCTCCCTTGTCGTTTTACCTGGTGTTGAAAACGGCTGCACGCTCCTGGTTTTCTAATAGAGTAGCTATAAATGGAAAGCCTCCGCGAAGAGAAACCCAGTTCTACGAAGAGTCCTCTTCTGTCATGAGAAAACCCATCCACCCCGGGGATATTGTCAGTTGTTACCACATCAATGTGACGATATCTGATGTCACAGATTAATCACAAGAATATATTATTACCTTGGATTAATGAACAAAGCAATGAGACAAGCCATGACTCAAGCACACTGTCCATTAGTTCAAAGATCAAAACTGGTTCATGTTAAATTATTATCCACACATGGAGGAATGCTGGAACAATACTCGATTGAGAGTATGTTTCTTTTGAGCTTCTGTGTTCAAAATTGCGCTTACCTCTGATATTTGAATTCTATATCTTCTAACAATAATGAAAGTTATTCAGCAATGCATATATAAGAGTATAAACATTTCTTCTCTACACTGCCCTAGGTATTAGTGAATAGTTCTTTCATTTGAAGTTTCGTAGTTCTCTGTTCAAAATTACACTTTTCACTAATGTTTGAATTCTATATATATTTGGCCAACAATAAAGGTCAATTTCAGAGTATGAAACTTGCATCTGCACTTCGGGAAGGGCGTAAGCCCTAGTGCTGTTACCGCCAAAGAAATTCATTTTATCATTTATTTAATCAGTACTTTTCCCTAGAGAGTGGCGATGTGTTCATTCACTTAAACGAAACTACATTTTTAACTAGTGTTTAATTCTGTATCTTTTATCAAAATTGAGGCCTCTCAACAATGCATGTTTAGGAATATGAAAATTTTGTCTGTACATGTTTTTCCAAGGTATTTATTTGGTAAACTGTTCATTCGAAGTTTGGTAGTTCTCTGTTCAAAATTACGATTTGCTCTGACGCTTGAATTCCGTATCCCTTACCAACAATGTATGTTTGAGAGTACGAAAATTTTGTTTGTACTTTTCACTAGGTATTGGTGAAATGTTCATTTATTCGAAGTTTCACTCCTCTGCCTTTTAATTACGTTTTCCAATGATGTCTTAATCCTGTATGTCTTGCAAATAATTGACATCTCTCAACAATGCATTTTGCAGAGTATAAACATTTTGTCTGTACCTTTCCCAGGTATTGGTGAACGTTACTTCAAAGTTTCGTTGCTGTATCTTCAGAATTACGCTTTCTATCGATGTTTATACGGAATATTTTGCCAACAATAGACGTCTTAAAATAATGCAGTTTTGAGAGTATAAAAATTATAGTTCTACATTTTCTTAGTATTGGATGATCATTAATTCGTAATCATAACTCTAGCTTGAAAATTACACTTTCAATTGATGTTTTAATTCTACTTCTTTTTCCAACAATGGAGGTCTTCAACAATGCATTTTTGGGGGTGTAAAATTATGTCTGCACCTTTTCATACGTATTGGTTAAGTATGAGTTCAGGCCAAGTTTCGTAAGTCTACATTCAAAATTATGATTTTTATTGATGTTACCTTTTTCCAACAATGGAGTCTCCCAACAATGTATATTTTGGGAGTATGAAAAATTCGTCTGTAGTTTTCTTAGCTCCTGGCAGTGTTTTACTAAGTATGGATTTTCGTAGTTCTATGTGCAAAATTACGCTTTCCACTGGTGTCTTAATCCTGTACCTTTGGCTAACAATGGAGGTCTCTCAACAATGCATTTTCAGGAAAATGAAAATTTCGCCCGTATCTTTCCCCACGTATAGGTGGAATTCCCAATTGCTGTAAACTTTGTAATCCTACGTAATAATTACGCTTTCCATTGATGATCGAAATTTATCTTTTTGCCAACAATCGAGGCCTCGCAACAATGTAAGTTGAGAATATAAAAAATCGCCAATATGTTTGCCAAGCTATTAGTGGAGTGATTCTAAGTTCGAAGTAAGTAGTTCTTTAATGAAAACTACGGCTTCCATTGATATTTGAAATGTATATATAGTATACATATTTTTACAACAATGGAACTCTCTCAATAATGTATATTTGGAAGTATCAACATCTCGTCTGTACTTAGTTATTTAACAGAGTGTTAGTAAGTTAAAAATTTTCGTTGTTCTGCGTTCAAATTTACGCTCTTCACTGATGTCTTAATTTTGTATCTGTAACTAACAATAGAGTGCTCGCAACAATGCATTTTTTGGAGTATGATAATTTCGCACGTACCTTTCCCCAAGTAATGGTGGAGTTCTCAATTGCTGAAAATTTTGTAGTTTACGTTCAAAATTATGTTTTCCACTGATGGTCGAAATTTGTCTTTTTGACAAAAATGGAGGCCTCGCAACAATGCACAATTGAGAAAATAAAAAATCGCCCTATGTTACCCTAGCTGTTGGAGGAGTGATTCTAAGTTCGAAGTTTCGTAGTTCTTTGATGAAAACTACGGCTTCCATTGATGTTTGAAATTTGTACATATTTGATATGTGATGTTGCAATGCCATCTAGTTTCAGAGATTCACACTATTTCCAAGGAAAAAGGAACCTTAAACCTACCACCTAATTTCCCGTTAAATGAATTGGTTAATGAAGATTCGTAGTATATGAACTTGTTTTATTTTGAAAAAAAAATACTATTTTAAAAGTTTGATGGTAATGTAACATAAAACTCATCGGCTTGTTCCTGAGACAGTATGTTTAGGACTGAACAGATTTTCGTTGAACACAACTATTCAAAGAATAAGGATAACTTAGTTGTTTAACATAACTCCAATCTTTTCTACGTTTTAATACATTTTCAATTAAATACGTATTCCGTTTCCCTACAAAAAAATTTGTAATTCCTGATGACAAAATACACGTTTAATGGGATCATAATTCCAATCTCGAATTTTATAAGTAATTGGAATACATTCAATGCAGTGATTCACTAAAAACATTTCGGGAGAACATTTCCGTAAGTAACCTTTTTCTAATATGTGTTTTATTTACTTACATGAACATAACATTGAAATTTATATTTTTCCTTAACATTCTTTTGTTTCCCATATAATCTTTCAAAAGTTTCATTTAAATTCGAATCGTTTACTTCGATAGGTGCATATTAAATGCTGGAATGCTTTGTATGATTATAACTTTTCACAAGTTGCTGTCCCATATGAATATAACGATAGGTATTTTCCGCAGTAAACTATTTATATTTTTTTTCTATTAATGTTCAAATAAAACGTTCTACTAACCCAGCTTTGATTTCATAACGTTCACTATAATGATTCACTTGATATTTTTGAAAAACGAGTTTTACATGTTGATTGTAAAATTCAGTTTCCAAATCAGTTTGACAATGAGATAGAGGTAATTTTCTCTTAATGAATATTGATTCTAGTACTTTTGCAATCATTTGACGTGTACTATTTTTAACAGGAATACATACTGCATATCGACTATAGGCATCAATAGTACATCAAGTATATTTATATCCGTCATTGTACTTTGATACATTATGCATATCTGCTAAATCCATTTGTAGTAATCCAATAGACGCACTAATATATTTATTGCTTGCGGGGAAAATGTTTACGTGCAGGAGCATGTAAAGTATACATATCTTGTAAAGATAGCCATTTTCTTATTTTCTTTGAGATAAACCTCTTTTCTTTTTTTAATTTGGACATATTAACTAAAGAATCTCAATTTTTATAAACATAATTAATTTTATATAGTTACATTATTTGAAATTTGTATCCCTTATAAATTTTAAACAATGAAGGAAAAGGTTTCTAAATTTCTTTACGAACAGTATTTTTCTTTATTGCTTTTCTCTTGATACTTTTCTTCTTCACAATTTCTTGTCTTTATGGTATTGATAAAGCTGACATCTGCACCATATTGAAAATTGACTAATTCTAACGGGATATTAATATTTTGTAATAATTCTTTAATTTCTGAATCCCAAGTGGATTTTTAGAAGAGTTTTGAGTTCTTACTACGTTATTAATAAGATCAATAATATTTTTGCCCATAATAAATTTATTACCTATAGATACTGCACCAGTCTGATCCTAACTGATTCGATTGGAAGCCTGCAGATGATTTAATAATAGCTGAGTGTTTTAGAAAATGATTTTGGTATTGAACTAATAATATATTTAATCATGGGTAAGATATTTGTTGAATGAGAATTGTAAACGGGTAAGAAAATTGTTGTTTATGATTGTTGAATATATTCTAAATAACAGTGTAATGCTTGCTGATGCATTTTTCACATGAGACTTTCTCAGACTTCATAGTGGAAATGTTTGTGGACTTGCATTTTCTGGCATAAGTACCATCCTTTGAAAATGTGAAGATATTTTAACGGTTAAATAAGCTTCCAATTACTGCACTTATAATAGATGCTAATGATAATAGTAAAAGAGAACGATATTTTTGCACTAATAATTTACGTTTCTTCTTTAAACTTGATTTTTCAGAGAGAGTTTGCGCAATGTGTTCTTATGTTGACGTAATCTTTGGTTCTGAAGAGGAGAGAGTTTAAAGTTACCATTTAAACATTTTTACCTACTTGAGCAATAGTTCGAATTACACCATTAGGTGCACTTTAAACTAATGTTTTACGCTTTTTATTTTTACATTTACAATCGCACGGAGCTCACTCAGATGATGTTATAAGCTTGATAAGACAAATGAACCTTGAATGATTTATTTTACGCTTTTATATTCAAAAGGTAGAGTTTAGAATTCATTGTAAAATTTTCGTTTTGATGGTACATTCTGATGAGTTTTAGTTCCAGACCAATAAACAATTTGGAAAGCAAGCCTCCTATAGATGGCTTTAGGATAACTATTTTTCCTTTGTTTTACCAAATACAAAAAAATATCAAAATCAATACTTTTTAGTTAGTGCTCGTGCATCTAAAGTTAAACCACGAATTTTATACTTTGGTTTAGTTTTGCCCGTCTGAAATTATCTTTCCTTATAAGAATAATTCATTGGTCCCAGCCCTATAAAAATGTGAATCTCCCAACCCACTTTAATTTCATTGGTTAATTGACCTAACAATTCCCTGTAGGAAGCAAAAAGAGTTTCATTTTACTTTTGCGTATAGAAGACGGAATCGCTATCTGAATACATAACATTTTCTATACCTACTTTATCTAATAAACCATAAAATGTTAATCTATCCCGTGATGTAATGAAGGCAGCTAAAATTACATTTGAGAAAGGAAAAGGTGTATTTATTTTTTCTGAATCCTCATATGTTACTAATAAGCATTTTTCTCCGATCTGAAGAGCATTATGCACTTCAAAGTGAGGGGATCGCAGAATTTCCAAGATTTAGCATAATTAACAACCCTGCTCTGCGTTAAATCAGTTCTGTGTATCCACTTCCCAAACATAGAATTTAAAAACTATTGCGAAATATCGCAAACCAGGGTTTTAGTGATGCTACTAGGATTGATTTGTATACCTTCATGTTCAGCATACTCCTCAATATACTTCTGTTTGTCCTCAGTAATACAATCAGGTGGAATACCAGAAGCTTCCTGTTTTATCTGAAAGAAGTTATTTACATAACTTTTAATTACTCCTCTTGCATTTTGAACTCATAAATCTCATTCGTGTCTAGAATGGTATACCCCTTCTTCAGACTTTCATGCAGTTCAGGAGTGCAAAATGTACCGATGAAACAGGGTCCATTCACAGTGTGGTTACAGTCCCCGTTATTCATTGCCTCCATAAAAGTCGACAGAGACCGAATACCATCCCCCCGATCGCATCATATGTAAGTAATGGATTATCGAGTTCCTGGGGAAGTCGATAAAACAAACACCTTACAAAACACTACTCCATGAATTTGTTCGCGATCGCGACATGATTTTGCCCGGTAGATGGTAGGCTTACCAACGGATAGGCTCTATTTTTCATCACATATGTAGAGAGTGAAATAATGTCTAAGTAGGTTTTAATTTCATTCTTTGCGCATTCATACAGTGCTTTGAAAACTTCTGTACGTTCTCCCTTGAATGCGTCCTTGGGAATTATTACGCATTCAATATTTTGACAATGATTTTTAATAAAGTTCCGGATTTTCACGCACTTCCTTATCCCAATCACATACACAGATTTCTACCAATTTAAGATTACAGCCTTCTTCAAGATACAGCTTTCTCTTCACGGTAGAATTATAACGGGCGTCTAGTGTTTCGCCATTCATATTATTAAGAGGGACTTGGCGACCCTACTTAATGCACGAATGGCCGTGAAATCGGCACCCATAGAACTCGTAACCAGTACGATGTTTCTCATCATACCAGTCTACTTCGAATCGTCCAAATCGGGCTTCATTTCCATTTTCGGCTGTATGAATAGAAACATCATCACCGCCTCTGAATTCCATATACTGCTCCATTACTACTGGAGCGGCTTCTCACTTCGTGGATCACGTTCTTGATACTGAAAAGGAGGTATAAGAGCAATGTAGTTTCCCTCTAAATATGGAAATCGAAAGCACTGCGTAGCAGACGCTGCTATCGTACTTTCTTGAAGAAAACATTATATCCACTCAGTTTTTTCTTCAATTAAGTCCGAGAAAATACTGACCGCCTCGGTCAAAATTTTTACATCATTTCTAAAATAGCTAAGCAATTCCTGTTTTATATTAAAGGTTTTCTTTTCACACCCCTTATGCCAAACTTTTAATGCTTGCCGCTCACTTTCTGATCTTCCCTCTTCATCAAAATGTTCGAGTGGTGGCCATTTTCCATCAAAATTTTGATTTTCCTCTGTATAAGAGCTATGGGAAATCTCCATTTTCAAAGTTGCGTTTAATCCTGAAGTTGACGGTAATTTTGATAATTTTACTGACATAAACAAAGTATCTCTAAAAATAATGCTGCCTACAGTCAATTGTATAATTTTCGTAACCTTGGCTTAAATTTTGAGGAGCGATCTGTTCTTTTTCAACGAGTGCACGCGCCATAAAAACCGCATCGAATTTTCCTCCCTTATGCGTTAAATTTGCCACTGTTTTAAATGTCGGCACTTGACGAAGCATGTGTTTCACAACTTTCAATATCATAAAACACACAATCTCTCTCACCTTGTGCATTACCACATTTAAAGCATTTGTAATCATCTTCCATAAACGTCTTACATTCAAAACAGCGGTGAGAGGCACAAATCAGGTTTGGCCTGTGTTCGCGCTTACCTTTTTCATTTGGCTTTAATAACATTGTTTCAAGGTCATATATAATATATAAAATTCAGTTTCATGTTTTGCTTTCACCTTTTGCACGGAACAGAAATGATCTTTAACGTACAACTGACAGCTACTGCTGTAATGCTGTCCACAAATATGAATTTTACTATCCTTCTTCCTATTTCGACTATCGATTTTTACGCCACACTGTGAACATAATTTCACATAGTAACATATAGGCCTTCCTTTCTTTTTAGTACTATGATTACGAAAACATACAGAAGAAGGAAAAGTCTCTAAGCACTTATTACAGGTTATAGGTCTTTCATCATCAATAGCTTCAAGTGGATGATACTCTTCGAAGTGCTCACACAAATATTCACATTTATGAAGTGTACGCTCAACATATGGTTGCAAGCATTCTGTACAAAACGCATTATTTATTAGAAAAGCTGTAATGGTTTCAATGACATAAAAATGATGGTCACAATAAAATAAAAATAATTTCTTATCCTTTCCACAAAACCACTATACATCACTTCGGGGCCCGAATACAAGATTTTGAGGCATACACAACAATTTGGAATAGCTTACCATAATGATTCTGAAAACGATCAATGTCCTCGATATCACCACCCAAACTAGAAATATTTACTCGTTTCTTTTTGCATAGTGCTTTAGCTTCTTTTTCCTATATTAAATGGTGGCTTTTCATGTACGTTACTCCATGAAACTGACCTAAAGCACGTAACTCCGCTAAAACTAAGGATCTAGGCAGACAATCATATGAGTTAGTTCTCAATTTAGACAAATGAATATTGTGTGATTGTAAATAATCCTCCAAGGGTAAATACTTATCATTATTCATTCTTCCTTTTCATAATATTGGCCTTAACGATGAAGTTCTCAGCCAATAGAAAACTTTCGTTCGAGTTGAGAATATTCGCAATTGATCGAAGAATATGTTCAGTATTCAAATGGACACGTTTTCGCCAGGGAATGTAGACGTCTTTCCCGTTGACGTCATTGCTACTTTCTATGCTAAAACGGATTCATGATTTTGGATCAACACCGGAAAATAAATGTTGTGGAAATTCAAAACAGTTTTGGTACATATTCAACAGGCGTCAGAGTGGAGATGAAAGCTTTAACAGATGCAGATGTCGCTACCTTTTCAGGAAAAACACCGAAACCTCGCACGCGTTCGCCTATAATTTCAAAGAGATCTCACCCTGTTCCCGGCTGTATTATTGCAAAATTTTCAGTTTTCTGAAGACGTCGTTCAACCTGATCAATTTCATTTAATAAATGATTTTGAATATTTGGACTTAATTGACTCCCCCATCCCTTATAATAATAATAGGCCTGATTACAAACCTGACTACCCACGGAGAAAAAAGACACTCCGTATTCGAAAAAGAAATAGATTCAGTCTCATCACCAGTTGAGATAGGAGGAATAAGGTAGATGACTGTGCTAAGACAGGAGGAACAAAAGAAGAAGTGAAAGGCTGTGGTTGAAATCAGGTGGATGGGAAATGGACGTGGACGTGGTTACAAAATCAGTGGCCTGCGTCAATACGGAAGTAACGACGTTCACAGGAGCAGAAGTTGTTCTAGAAGTACTGGAAAAAGTGGTGGATGTAGGTACTGAAGTAATAGGGCCAAAAAGAGAATATTTTCGATTCCGAGGAACAATATTGAAACTATCGCCTTCATTTAACGTTACATAGACTTAATATATATCGTCCCCCGGGACCGGAATTGATTGAAAAAGATAGGCAATATCAGGGTGAAGGATTCGTTCAATCTTTTCATCGCAATGTTCCGTTGGCAAACCGTAATGCTGGAAAGCCAGCATAGCATTCGCAGTAGAATGAAAAAAGCTAGCATGTCCTAAATCAATTTAATCGTTCACATGTAGGCAAGCACTAAAAACAGGGTTCACATTAAAATGGAATAAACGGTAAAGATGATTGAGAAACTCAGAAACATTACTTACATTTCGTGGATGTACTCCTTGTGCCTCCAATTGGCACAAACTCATCCAGGTACTATACATGGATTCGGTATTAGGAAAACCATTTCTCCTTTTAGGCAAGAATAATGCTGTCAGCAGTGGTGATTTCTGAGTTGAAATTCATTGTTTCTCTTCTTTCCGTAACAACTGGTACAAATTTCAATTGTATGAAGACAACTGTCCAAATAATATGGTGAATTACACTTATTTTGAAGTTAAATAGATTTTATTTTAAATAAGGATCACAGTTCTAAAATACACCAAAAATAAGTTATTCACAATACTGTTCAATCACTATTCTTCTTCACTTTCTTTGTTAAAGTAGGAATTTCAGTTTTCACAGTATACTATTTCAGTAAAGTAGTAATGTACTACTTCAGTTAAGACAGCTCAGTAAAGAAACTATACTGATTTTCACTTCCTCTTCTATACAAAAGTACGTTTCCTTAAATATGAATTAGTGATTTCAAAATATACGTAGCACTTTCTTCCTAAGCTGTTAGTTTGAACTACAAACGCAAACTGATTGTCTACGTGTGAGAGCTGTTCTTTTATAATATTAGGCCAGTCTTTAACAATGCTCTGTATTTACCATACTACAAAACATTAATCGCAGCAAGCGGGCGGGTACGCGATTAACCGCTCCCAAATACTAGTTTCAGACGACTAACTCGGGTAAAACAACTGCGGTGGAGGGTGGCAGGCACGCGATTAACCGCTCGCTAATAGCAGACCGCGGGCGGACAAACTTAGTCTTAACAGTTGCGGTCGGGTCGGAGTCTTATAATGATAATAATAATGATAATAATAATACGGTATACCGGTAGTCCTAATTTACATTTAGTATCCCTTCAAAGAAAGTCTGCCCCTAAAAGAAACACTGCCCCCTTTAAAAATTACTATGTCCCTAACTAGGCAATTGAAACACGACCTCCCTTTAAAGACCACCGTAATTTAGTTCGCTAGGCAATTGAAACATGTATTTTATTGTGCTACAGAGGACCTTAGCAATATACTTTTATTCTGTTTCTTTTCAATCATTATTATCAGCGTCAAATAAAATGTTTAAGAGACTGACAATTAAGTATATTTACAACGTTAAAATACGTTTATTCCACGTATTTTCAATGTATGTGCTACTGGGGAACCATAGCAATATTCTTTAAATCTGTTTCTTGTTCTCAACCATTATTCAGCGTCAAATAAAAAGTTCAACAGATGAACAATTCAGTACATTTATAACGTATATTTTCAATGTACATATGTGCTACTGGGTACCTTAGTAATATAATACATATCTTTTCCTGAATCACACTAGACCTTTAACTTACTTCCTTTGCACACAGAGTACCATAGTATTAAAGTAATAAGTACAGAATGTGAATAAAAAGTAAACAAAATATGATTTCCTTTAAATTCTAACTAACTCAACCACTGGCTTCACTTCATAAGTACAGAATGTGAATCCAAAATCGAAGAAAATATCTAATGTGAACTCAAACCAAACCTTCAACTTAATTCTCTTCCACACGAACGTCTTCCCGCCCTGAGATCCGTTCAGATCATGCACTACCATAAAATTAAACTAATCAGTGCAGGATGTGAATCAAAAGTAAACAAAATGTAATGTCCTTTAAATTTTAACTTACCGGACCAACAGTTTTACTTCATAAGTACAGAATGTGAATCAAAAGTAAACAAAATGTAATGTCCTTTAAATTTTAACTTACGGGACCAACAGTTTTACTTCATAAGTACAGAATGTGAATTAAAAGTGTAGAAAATATGTAATTTGCACTCACACCAGACCTTCAACTCAATTTCCTTCCACCCTAGTACTTTCCCGTCCTGAGCTCCGTTCAAGGCTTGCACTTCCATAAAATTAAACTAATCAGTACAGAAAGTGAATCAAAAGTGAACAAAATTAGTCGTGTACACCCAGACCTACCTCCTTACCCCCACCAGACCTTCCCGCCCTGAGCTCCGTTCAAATCATGCCCTACCATAAAATTAAACTGATCAGTACAGAATGTGAATTAAAATGAACAGAATGAGATTTCATTTACATTCTAACTCATGGGACCAACAGCTTGACTTCATACGTACGCAATGTGAATTAAAAGTAAACAAAATGTGCATTTTTTTTAAAAAAAATCTAAGTCACATGAAATCACGGTCCTTCAAGTTATTTTGCTTTCATAGTAAAACCTTCTTAGGCTGAGCCCTGATCAGATCATGCACTATCATAAAATTAAACTTATACGTACGGCTACTTTGCGGGTTTAATACTATATTTCAATTACCAGTTGTCAGTCAGTCTTAACCGGTGACAAATGCTATTACTCAGCTATAACTCTCAGCAATACAGTATTGTGTTCCCCTCAAAATATTGATAAGCCAAGATAGGGTCTTTAAGGATCTACGGCTCATGCCAGGATAGGGGAAGGCAAGGTGTCCGGCAGGGCCTATTTTTAAGGTGCCATCCCCGCATTTAACTGATGTAACTGAGAAAAACCTCTAAGAACATGGTTAGTCACTGGGATCCAACCCGGAACCTCCCAAAGGCTTCGCAAATGCTCTACCACTGAGCTACGAAGCACCCTAAAAATTCCATAATCAAAACCGGAGCCATATGCTAGCATTAACTAACCTGTGAATTAAAATTTCATTTATGGCCTTTAGACATCTAAGACTCAGGCCAGGATCAAGGAGGATAAAATTTCAGAAAATGTCGATTAAGGCCTATTTTGAAGGTTCTATCCTCGCTTTTGCCTGGTGTAACTGAGAGAAACCACAAACAAAATGGTTGGTCTCTGGGATCCAACCAGGGACTTCCGAAATGCTACGTGAACGCTTTATCACTGAGCTACGGTAGCACCCTGAAAAATTCCATAATCAAGACTGCAACTATAGGCTAGAATTAACTGATCTAATAATTAATATTTTATTTATGTTCTGTAGGCATCTAAGGTTCAGGCCAGGATCAGGGAGGGCAAAGAATTTCACAAGGTGTCGGCTACGGCCTATTTTCAAGGTGTCATCCCCGGATTTGCCTGGTGTAACTGAGAAAAAATCTCAAATAAGGTGGTTAGTGTCTCTGGGATCCAACCCAAAACCTACACTGTAAAAAATAAAACACTTTTTTTACACTTTTTTGAACACCTTTGATCACTTTCTGGAAACGACTTTAGCTCACTTTCGAACACTTTTATAGTGTCCAAAAGTGAACTAAAGGGCTATGAAAGCGTCTCAAAGGTGTTCAAAAGTGCTTTAAGAGTGTACAAAAGTGTTCCTTTAATAGTGCTACAAAAGTGCTCAAAAGTACAACAAAAGTGCCTCAATTTTAATGTGATCCTAAAGTGTGTTTTAGAAACTAGTTTCAACTACTTTCAGGACACTTTATTCACTTTCAAGCACTTTTGGAACAATTATATGCACTTTCTAGACACTTTCATACACAATATTTTGTGTGTTTTCTAGATATTACGTCAGCGCGTTTTTGGTCAATTTAAACCCCCTCCCCCTTAGTAAGTAACATTAAGTAGATATCCTATCCCTAATGCTAAGACGCCCAGCATAAATAAGAAAAGCTTAAACCCCCGCCCCCGAATGCTGACGTAATATTTGGACGACACCTGACATTAAAAAATGTACATGCTTCAAACACATATTTATAACTGTGGAACGTAGTATTAAAATTCGTTGTTTATTTCTTTTACTATAAATAACGAATTTTGATACTAAGCAGTACAATTAAATATCTGCAGCATGTACATTTTTTAATTGTTAGGAGTCGTTCAAATATTACGTCAGCATTCGGGGGTGAGAGAGCACAAAGATTTACTTACTTTTGTTGGGCGTCTACGTATTAGGGATAGAGCATCTACTTAATGTTGCTTACTAAGGAAGGAAGGAGTCTAACTTGTCTAAAAATGCGCTGACGTAATATCTGAATGACACCTAATATATTTAGCTGTGACGCGTTTATCAATATTTGTTATATCTAATTTTTTCCTAAATAATTTGGCAAATGATAATAGTAATAACGCTCTTTTTACCTATAGCTGAAAGGTTGCGAATTAAAACCTAATTTATCCCAGCAAAATTACCTGTTTTTTGGTAAATTTTATAAAAGTGGATATAAGGGATTTTGATACAACACGCTTCAACTTTGACTTCAACCTGGAATGCAGATAGTAAATATATACTATAGGTATGCTGGGTACCTAAAAAAAATCCCTTTCGGTAGGCCTACAGGCTGAGGTAGATCTCGAAGTTTTTATTTTTTTTTATTTTCAAAAATTCAAATCTTGTCTTATATGAGAACTATCAAGGAACTATTTATTGATTTGTAGATTATTCATCAAGAGCTGTTCAACGATACCCCACAAGACATTATATATATATATATATATATATATATATATATATATATATATATATGTATGTATATGTATATACTCGCTTTGTTTCGCTTGGAGCGCTGCCCCCAGACCCCCGTAGGGGGTTCGCTCCCTACTTCAGTGCTTTTGAGAGTATGTGCTTCCTTTATCTTTACCAAAATCTCCCTGCAGCACTACACCACCATGTTATCCATCTGCACCCTTCCACGGGGGGATGCGACCCTAAAGGGAAGGTTTGCTCCATTTATTGTAACCTACTCTTTGTCATACACCTTCAAAGAAAATTTCGTTTCTCTACCTTCAATAATTTGGAAATTGGGTTTTTGGGGCGGCCATTTTGGATCCAAGTTGACGACTTTTTTAGTTTTCTTATATTGTCGTGACCTACTTGTGATGCTACATCTTCAAGTAAAATTTCATTTATCCAGCTCAAACGGTGTGCAAAATGGGATTCTGGGCGGCTATTTTGGATCTAAGATGGTGACTTTTCCCTAATGTTGTAATATTTCCCTAAACAACTCGTCATAATGCACCTTTATGCCAAATTTCGTACCTATAGCTCAAACGGTGTGGAAAATGGATGTTTAGGTCCACCAGTTTGGATCCAAGATGGCGTCTTTGGATACATCATGTTATATTTTAGTAACATACAAGTGATAATGTACGGTGTTACCAAATTTGATATTTCTAGCTGCAGCCGTTTAGGCTGTGCATTCTATACAACAATGGGTTCGGCGGCCATTTTGGATCCATGATGGCGGCTTTTTCAACATTTCGTAATATTTTCTTGAACTACTAGTGACAATACACGTTTATGCCAAATTTCGTACCTCTAGCTCAAACGATATGGAAAATAGATTTCTTACTTCCGCCATTTTGGATCCAAGATGGCGTCCCTGAATTCATTAGGTAACATTTTCGTAATCAAACAGTGATGTTGTACCTTTATGCCAAATTTGATTTCAATAGTCCCAGCGGTTTAGGCTGTGCATTCTATACAACAATGGGTTCGGTGGCCATTTTGGATCCAAAATGGCCGCTAGCGTGTTTATATATATATATATATATACTTTCATATCGTACTGATCTCAATAGGTAGATTTTTCTTCGAAATCTACCTAAAACCGCGGTTCGGTGTATCTTTTGACCTGAAATTTTCTTGTCTGAGTTCTGTTCTGGGCTGGATACTTCCACTGAATTCTTTCCGTATTTTCTTGTCCCAGATAAACGTCGGGATAGTATTCTTAATTGAGGAATGTGCGTACTAATTTTTAATTACCTTCCACGGTGGCGTGCTTTCTTCGAAGTTCGTCATGCATAGCCAGCTGGCTATAAATAAGACATGACAACACCCTTAAAAAATTAGCATTCAGATTAATAAAAATAGAAAATACAACCCCAAATATAAGAAAAGAAATACAATTTTATTTTCGTTTAATATTGATAGTAAATACACACGGT
>JAGDQP010043318.1:1210-16255 GCA_022664845.1 Lepisma saccharinum | reverse complement strand
GCTGAACCTAAATAGAATATATATTGCCCTCATTAAACGAGATTAGATTAAATACGAGACATATGAGGATAATGCATCTGTGCAGTGCTGTTTACAAGATACTACTCGTACTCACATCTCTCTCTCTATGAAAAACGTAAATATAGGGGGGAGGGGGCATATGCACTCATACTCTACACAAAATAAAAATAAGCTTAATGAAACTCACCTTAACACTTGACTAGCCCCATCTTCCTTGTCCCAACTCTGCAGTAAAACACTTGCATACACTAGCAGAACAAGTAACTTCGTCTTCTACATATTCCCAGTTTCGAAAGGAGTTACCTAAATTTCTTTTAAATGAACAATTAAGATTGATTAGCACACATGACTAGTGTTTGCTTTCAAATATCACCATCTTCCCTGTATCACTCTCCATTGCTATTTAATATCAGTTTACATGAACTATTCCATCAGTTTACTAACTGTACATTTCTTTTTGAATCAGTGATATTTGCGTAAATTCATTTCTTGAAATAGTATATATATATATATATATATATATATATATTGTAATTTTGTATTATGTTTAGATTATTAACTTTTGTATGTATGTGTTTAGCTATCTTTTGTATTTATTATTTACTTTTTGTATTCACTGTGTATTTATTTAAAGTTATTACTTTTTATTCTTGTAGTTCTTTTTATTTTATTCTTGTATTTTCCTTGTAATTTTATTTGATGTATGAGAAGGGCTGCTTTTTTCCTAATATTTTTTATTTACTTGTTTGTTGATATAACAATGGTTAAGTGGCGTAACTTTGCCTGATGAATAAAGACAATTTCTAATAATAAAATTCAATCTTCTTTTAAAAAAAGTGTCATTTCTTTATCTTTGTTCATCATCTATTTCGATGTACATGAAAAAGCATTAACTTGGTTTTCCGCCAATGACCTCAGGTAACAATAACAACACTGACAATTAATGCACACTTCTTGGTTATTTTCTGTTAATACTGTCAATGAGAATCACGACAATCCTTTGTACAAATGTGTAACTTTTAAATTTAAATTTTCTTTTATTATTGGCTGACAACTTTTGGCCTACGCCTATCACGTTTGAGCCATAACATCCCCAGTAATCACTCTTCCGGGGGCAGGTACGGGGAATATGGGAGCCACAGCCTTAGCTGAGGTCAAGTTTCCCACATAAAGACATCCACAAACAAACTTGGAAATCACCAGACGGGAGCACGAACAACCAAATAGATCATGTTATGATTGACAAGATTGGAGCATCAACTATAATGGATGTTAGAATCTATAGAGGGGCTAACAGTGATTCAGTCCACTACTTGGTTAAAGTTACTTACAGATGCAGATTGGCAGCTCGTAAAGTGGAGGGAAAACAAAGAACTAAAAAGTTTGATGTACAATAACTAAGCCAAATGGAAGTGGTATTAGAATTTCAAAACGAAATATCGGAGAAACTCTAGGAGAAGGAAAAGGAAATAGAAGAAGGGAATGTAGAGGGTAAATGGAACTTGATCAAAAACATCATGCTAGAAACATCTATAAGCAAGCTAGGATGTACATCTAAAACAGACAAGATAGAACGGTTTGATGATGAATGTAGAGAACTACTGCAAAAGAAACACGAAGCCTACCGAGAGTACATTAATAGAAGCGCAAGACAGAAAAGAGCAAAATACGTGGAACTGCGAAGAATAGCAGACAAAACATGTAGAAGGAAGAAACGGCAGATGTTAAACGATAAATATAAAAGAATGGAAGAAGAATTCAGTGAGGGCAATGTGCACAAAGCATACAAAGAAGTAAAAGAAATACGGCAGGGATTTAAACCGAGAACTGACATATGCAAGGTTAAAGATGGCAATTTACTAGGAAGCAAAACAGACATAAAGAGCAGATGGGAGGAATACTTTAGTGAATTACTTAACCCAGAGCCAGAATCAAATGAAGAGGAAAATAAAGAAGATAATCTTGAGGCAGGAAGAACAGAAGAAGATGAAGATGTGCCAACACAAGAGGAGGTAAAAGAGGCCATAAAGAAACGGAGAGCGTCCAAAACGCCAGGCATTGATGGAGTCACATCAGAAATGATCAAAAGTGGAGGCAGTGAACTGATCAAGAACCTACACAAACTAATTATAAAAATATGGAAGAAAGAAGAGATGCCGAAAGACTGGAGTCAGCCTAATCTGTCCTATATACAAGAAAGGAGACAAGCAGAACTGCAATAATTACAGAGGAATCTCCCTATTAACAACAACATACAAAGTATTTACAAGCGTATTAAGTAGAGGACTTAAGGAAAACACCGAAAGAATAGTAGGAGAGTATCAAGCAGGATTTAGAAAGAACAGATCAACAACAGACCAAATCTATACCCTCAAAGCCACTCTGGAAAAATGTTGGGAATATAACATAGATGTCTATCAGATATTTGTCGACTTCAGGCAAGCTTACGATAGTATAAACAGACCATTTCTGCTTAGGGCTATGCAGGAACTAGGAATACCAAGGAAAATGATCAAACTTGTAAGAATGACACTACTGGAAACAACAGCACAGGTCAAGATACAGAATGAACTCACAGACCCGTTCCCAGTAAAACAAGGTCTAAAACAGGACGATGGACTAGCACCTATTCTTTTTAACATAGCGTTGGAGTATATTATAAGAAAAATATCTATAGATACCAGATCAACTATCATGTACAAATCTAGACAAATACTAGGCTATGCAGATGATCTAACTATTCTAGGACGGACGATCAACTCGGTAACGGAACTGTACAAAGAATTAGACAGAGCAGCGAGCACGGTAGGGTTAGAGATAAATAAAAATAAAACCAAGACAATGGTCCAGACGCGGCAAGGAAATAAATACGGAAGCCACAAGTTAAAGGAAAACCTGGAAATAGAAAATTATAAGCTGGAAAACGTAGAGGAATTCACATATTTAGGCACGTTAATAACAGACACAAACGACGAATCCAAGGAAATTCAAAGAAGAATAAATCAGGCCAACAAAGCATATTATAGTCTGCTTCCCAGTGATGAAGAATAAGGATGTACACAAGAAAACTAAAATAAAATTATACCAATCAATGATAAAACCAGTACTAATGTATGGGTGCAAAGTATTGTCTATCACCCAGAAAGATGAAGAGAGACTTAAGACATTTGAAAAAAAGATTCTAAGAAAAATATACGAACCAGTTATGGACAACGGACAGTTGAGAATTAGACACAACGCAGAGCTGTATAACTTATACCAAAAACCAAACGTTGTAACAGATATAAACCTAAGAAGTCTGTAGTGAGCTGGACACGTAATCAGGATGAGCAAGGAGAGAATACCAAAGAAGTTATTAACAGGTCGATTAATACAAAGATAGACCAAAAGGAAGGCCGAAGAAAAGATGGGAGGACGGAGTGAAGGAAGACTCAGTGAACATGATAGGGGTGCGTACCTGGAGAAAAAGGGGCAAAGAACAGGGAAAATTGGAGGCATCTACTTGGGAAGGCCAAGGCCCGACTTGGGCTGTAGCGCCATGGAAGAAGAGAATAAGTGGAAAATCTTACTCGTGTGCCTCCTCATTGCTGATCCGAGTTCCGTAACTTTAACATATGCTTCATTTTCTACTTATATAAGTTCTTGAAAGACTATCTTCCAAATGTCATGTTGGAGCTGAAAGACCCTAGTTTATCCGTTCCAAGCCAGCTTACAGCGTGCTAATCTTGTCGATTTTCAGAGCAAAACCAATACAAACTACGATTTAGTTTCATATATATTCTAGATGTCCAAACCCAATCATTTATATATAGTTCGAATCATACATTGATGGGGTTGGAATCATTTCCTCCACATTTTTTTTTAATATTCGCACGTAAATTAATGGTAAGGACAAAATAAGAAATTCTGGCAGATAGGATCGTACGATACTCTAAATGTCGCTAGTATACTTGATTTTTCTTCCTCAGGTGCACAACTGCTATAAAATATGTGGTTTACGCGGTGCACAGTCAAGTTTCGTAACTTGGATTATATACTTCCAAATATAAGTAAACAAAATCGTTTTATAACAAAAACGGTGCCAGAGGAAATCCAGAAACCCGTACACCCTGCAATTTACCGTGGGACTCCTCAATTTTATTTAAAAAAATGCATTTCTGGGCATTTACTGGCACTACGGAATTCCGACGAAGATAGCGGCCAGGGCCTTTGACATGCTACCATCCTGGCATTTTCCTGAGGAAACTGGGTGAAGAAAACCCTGAAAAACTACGTTAGGATAGCTGGCAGCAGGACTCAAACCTGCGTGCCCCTCAATTCCGGCCGTAATCACCAGATGACGGGAGCTGAGTGTGGCCTCATTGATTAACTACAGTGTTATAAAATATGCCATATAGTATAGATGTTATGCGCAAACAAAGAATGAAATGGCCTCTAGGTTTCCCCAGTTGTTAACTAACTCGTTCCCTTTTTAACATACATGTCCGTACTAGTTTGTAACATTACTCATTCATTTTTAAAACACATCAAAAGATCACAAAATCTTGTGACAAGGAAGAGAGAAAACTGAATTTTGTTTACACTAAAATCCAGTAAAACTATCATGTTGTGTTGACATATCTAACATGCAATATTATCTCAATAATTATTACTATTTATTACTTCCTCATTCACCCTTGCGTTTTTAAAAATGTTTTAGATAACTTATTCTGCACATAAAATACAACCTTTTCCCCCTCTGAAGAGGACAAGGAAATAAAATAAACTTACGGACAAAAAATGCTACACGGACGATAGCACCAGACACGCATTGCGTTCTAGGAATTAATCAAGTAATAAGAACATAGTAATAATGTTGTAGTACCTATTGTCTATTTAATACACTTAAAATCCCATTCAAACACACGATTAAGTAACTTGATAACACGACCTTAAAACATATAAAGCTGTCATTTGAGCTTCCTTGTAGGTGAAAAGGCTAACACCTTTCTTTATGACTGTCTTCGACACGGATGCGTGCCTATATACATAACGCCGATGTTTTATAAGTTATTTATTCTTATTAAATTATTATTATTAGCACATACTTCACAAAAATAGATTGATAGACTCTTTTATACAATATTTAAATATATTTTATACATTTCATTCTATTAATAGGGATAAACGTTATCTATTTATTCTATGTCCACTATGTAACCCCGATAAATAAATTACAGCATACGAAGAAACACAACAAATATCTCATATCTAATAATTCACATATTTCGATACATTGACTTGTAGTACAGTTTCCACGGAAACAGTGTTACTAACAAAATAGGTCGCAATCCGTTGCGCATGTTAACATCTTTACATATGCGTTTTCTTTCTCAATACAAGTTTTTGAACTGTAAAAATACAAGATCCTAAAAGTAATATACACAAGTTTTGCACTATGTTACAAAATAAACATTCAAGTTTTACCAAGGTAATTATGGATCCTGAATGAATCCATAATTACACCATATCAATCAAAATTATGATTATTACCAGAATTTATTTTTAGATATACCAATGGATGCATATTAGTATATCACTCCAAAACTTTCATTAATAATAATAATAATAAAAAAAACCTCCACTGCATTAAAAGCAAACACTTAACAGTGGTTTCCATTACTTTAACCCTTATTTGGAAGGGAATATTCATCAAATTAGAATGTAGAAAGATATGGTTATAAAATAACATCAAAGGCATGCTGTAGACTATGATCTTATCAGCTAAGGCGTGGAATGTGTTTATGTTCTTTATTTATTACCAAAGAATTTGCAAGAACCTCTCATCTATTCTCACAAGGGAACGTTCTTGCTTCGAACAGAAATTTTGTTGCGGAATGGTGTTTGTCCTATGGAGTATGATGCGTTGAGATCAGAATGGACGATCATTCATCTGTAAGTTGCTACCTTGGTGCCCAAACTGACCAATGCTCGTTGGAATCCTGTATGAAATGTTCAAATGTAGCAAGATGAAAACATGCGTGGCAAGTGTCAGAAGAATTCAAGGTTTTGTCAGATGGAACTTCGAAGCTCCTCAAACCAAATGGCATGATCATAAAATTATTTTATGTAGTACAATGAACTTGGCACGAAATTATTTCAAAATTTGTTAAACTAAGAATGGATAAAATCAAGTTGTGATGTTTCAGCTGAAGTTATTTACTTTGGCTATGTTCTAGAACTCGATATTAGCTTATTGTCCAGATCTTTTCTTAACGACCTTCGGTCCAGCAGCAGGCTACCCTACCACTTGCGGTTAACGAAACATTTACACCACTGCCACAAAGATTCCAGCAAGAAATTTTTTTCGCTGCTGCCAATGTCTCGAAGCTTGAAACCCCTTCCTCCCCTTGAATAGTTACGTATTTGAGCAACATTCAAGAATACTCTGAATCTCATAGTTCCCTCCAGATGTTGCGGTTTAGACGTCTGCTTAGGGTGAGAGAAGGTCGTCATGATCTGAGCTCTAGAATACAGTCTTGTGTTGCTGATCAACGCAAAAAATTCGCATTAGTAAAATGCAGCCACTATTCGTTTTTATTTTGACGTTCTCATTATCAGTTTTGGGTAAAAACAATCTTGTAATAATTTCTAGATATCTGTTTTGTTTCAATTAGAGCCGTTTTGAGCTCCATTTTTTTCTTTCATCCACGTTTGTAAAGGTATTCCTCTAGCCATTAAGCGTCCCTGCTATTCCCGGGATTTTGAATTCAAATTTTATTTAAGGTCTTTAGGCAACTTTGGCTCAGGCAGACTATTTCCTGGACTTCTTATTTCTGGTTTCTTCCCTACTTTCTTCGTTTTAGAGGGTTGAACTTTTCAACTTTACCTAAACATTTTTATTCTTAACATATTCACAATTACAATCCATGTTTTCAACTTTCTGCGATAAAATATTACATACGCTATTTCAACGACCACTGATCGGTTTGGGCACCACGGTATCAGTTCACAGGGCAGTGATCGTCCATTCTGTTCTCACGCATCACACACTACAGGACAAACACCATTCCGCACCAGAATTTCTGTTCGAGGCAAAAACGTTCACTTTTTGTTGGTATCTTCGATACCTCCTCTTGCACCCACTCATACACTCAAATTTATTTCATACAAAGCCTTTAAATCTCGACTAGGCATCCCTTTAATACACCATCTCTTGCTTACAATTCCCTGAATCTCCACTTGCACTAATACAACAGATCCTAGATTCTCACTGGTACAGCCAGTTTCGAAATTCTGGCAAAGATCCCTTTTTATCCTACGGACATGTTCTAGGTAGTTTAATAGCACACCCTTTCTTTTTAAAAAAATAAATAAATAAAATAAATGAAAAAGTACAATAAATAAAAAATAAAATAAAATTTTGGAGGGAAATCGTCCAGATTGGTATTTTTATACACAAATTACAACTACTTTCGATGAAACTCTTCACGAAGGTGCTCTCTCGATTTTACAAATATCTCCCAACCCGTCATGACCTTGAACATCCGTAATTTTGTCTCAATTATCTAGCTTTAGTGTTGTGGCTGTATTTTCAAGTGTCTTTGATTCTTAATATTTAGGGGCCGCAGTGGATTAGTGGTAGAGCGCTGGTACGTGCGGTCCTAACACTGTGTGCGTCGATTTTCCAATTTCTTCTCACTTTCTTAATTCCACCAATTATTCCATCATCATTCATTTGGTCTGAGCCAAAGTTGCCTAAAGGCCTTAAATAAAAACTCAAATAACCCACATTTACAAGGAAATCTTACAATACACACTGTCATAATCCTTAGCAGAAGTCCTGCCTACCTAGAACAAAATCCAAACAGCACTTTAAAACCCTGTTAGTTCTTGATTAAAAACACCTTTTAAAATATATATAAATAATAATAAAAAAGATAATTCCAACAAGCGGCTGTAAGACATACTGAAATTGAATGGCATTGGTTTATAGAGTATTTTTCTTATATAGGGGAACTCTTGCATAAAACTTTATTGCATTCAAATATGTGTCTTGGCATACGCCAGGCAAATGCCGGGATGGTACCTTTAACTCAGGCCCTGATCGACACCTTTCCGCATCCTCTTCCCTCCCCTATGCTGGCATGAGCCTTATATGCCTAAAGGCCATAAATAAAATTCAAAATTAAGTAATTATTAACCCTCTAAACCCAACATATTAGTAGCAGGGAAGCCCCGCAACAACTACGACGAAGGACCAAGGTGACTTACAAACTGTATTCGGTTACTTACTTATTCCGGTTTTCCTTGCCAGAAAACACAGAATTTAATTATGTTGGAAACAAAGATGTCATAACGTAAGTGCGACACAAAAATGGAATTGAAATAAAATGCATTGGTATATGCTTTACATTACCCGAAATTTATTTCGCTATTAATGAGGAGAAAATATAAAATATTCCCTCAAATTCAAGAGACAGTTGAAGTAATTATTATAATAATGACCAAATAAAAAGTTCCTACGTGTTAACAAAATTGAAATTTTTATAGTAATTTCTTCTTGAGATGGAAATCCTAACGACTTCTTATAACCAAACATCAGACTTAGATGTTTGGTTATAAGAAGTCTCTACTTGAAGAAAAAAAAAAAACGTACGTGGAAGAACGAGACAAACTGGAATAAAATTGCCGGAAACACCGAAACTATGGCGTCAATTCCATGGTCTATACCTCAATGCTTCACGTATCTTCCACATCCTTACATATAAAGCTCTTATGTCCGTGTGTGTGTGTGTGTGTGACCACAAAGGTATTGGAAACTAAAAATCTACTCTCTGTACGACCTACATGAAGTTGTCGGGCGCGATGAGACAAGTTTAACGACATCAAGATCATGACGGTTCCCCTTCTGGATGTCCAAGGGTATCAAATTGTAAAAGTATCCTGGAATGTGCTGCAATCCCGCTTACTAAAGGCAACGAAATTGCATCATAGATGGCCCCACTGTTTTAAATTCTGAACAACATGCTACCTCAATAAAAGTTATTTCTTTTCGATATTTGTAAATATTTAAGTGGCATAAGAAAGAAGTCACTTAGTTGTAAATACAGTTAATTGTTTCAAGAAATCGACAGTAGATGGAGACACTTTCAAACATTTCCTTGAGAGGGAAAGATCGGTTTGGTGTGAAAAATCGTCTAGCGGTTTTCCAGCAAACAAGGAATGATGAAAGAGAGAACAAGAGAGAGACCAGACTTCTTTTGCAACAGTCTGGTCTTAAGAGGCTCAAGTACCTACTCATTGGGTATTTCGTATTTTTAAAAGCACTGAACAAGCAACAATAATATTTTGGAAAGCACCCCCGGTAAGACTTATGAATATCTTTCAAATAAACTACCACACAATTTGAGAGCTTTGTTGTGGATGAGAATTGTATGACGTCCGCCATTACGAGAATTCAAATTTCTCAGCTAAAATAAACAATTTCAAAATCTCAAGCAGTTCGATCGATACACATGTATACAGTATTTTTTTACTTTAAATATGGAAAACACAGGTACTGAGGCCTGTTAAATTTTACCTATATTAAATGACAGGGTTTCGATAAGATCGTGCTGAAAAAGAATATAATTATTGTTGCGTTCTTTCAAAGAACAGGCCTGAAATTTTACAAGTCCATGTTCTTCAAAGAATCCACAAATATGACCCTTCTGCAAATGTTATTTAAATTTTTGTGCAAGAACAAAATGTGTCTCCTTTGTTTTTAATCTATAGAACTGATTTTGGGGAGAGAAACTATCTTCAAAAGTTCCTCCTCAGAAGTAAGTTTCTGTAATGATAAACAATGGTGTAAAGGAAAATTGAAATGCAAAACGAAATAAAATTTTACAAAACTCATTAATATTTGCTTTAATAAACGTTGTATTAACGGAATAAGTAGATGGCACAAGTTGTAATTTGTCATCTGATTGTCCAGCTTAAAAAAAAAAAGGTTTCATCAATAATAACCTATACCTTTAGATTCTTTCACAGCATATCTTGGCGTAATTTGTTAAAAACAGAAAATAGTCATAAATTATACACAAATATGTGAAGTTATCAAGACACAAAAACGGGCATTAGAAGATCTGATTCCGTCTCGACCATTATTCAGGTTTTTTTTTTTTGGTTTTTTTCACACAATTGTTCAAAGTAATTTCTTGTTGTATTTCGTCTAAAAGACTTCCATTTTATTATTATACGGATCTTTGAATATACGGACTTCTAAAATCTAATGTTTGTAAATAGACTCGTGTAGGCCTTCAATACTAAAACATTTCCGAAAGTAGTTCATCTTCTTGATATCAATGATCGTCAGGTACTCCTTCATATTTTTTTGAAAAATTATAAAAATACTGGCCCGATGTTTTCGGACGGACACATACCAAAATGATAAGAGTCGTAACATTGTGCAGAGTGCTACAAAATATTAACAATCAACAGGAGGTAACACTTGAAATAACAAGTGGTATTTTGGTAGCTTTCATTCCAGAGTGTATTACCTAATAATTTCTACGACGAAAAGTAATTAAATATTTGAAAATTATAATGAATATCATTACTTCACACTGGTCCCAATCACTTCCTCTCTTAAACACCACGAAAAGACCCGCATCGAAACGTCACTCTCTTCATGTAATTTATCACCCTGAAACTAAATGTTTATTGCTTGTCCTAGATCAGGAAATAAAAGAGGAATATATTGTACATATTCCCTTCTATTAATTTTTGATTGTAGGCTTATTGTTATATCTTCTGCGTAATACTTACGCTGATAAATCATGATCTCTTTTATATCTCTTTCCGCCCCGGAGTGACTTACATGTAAAAATATTATGTGCTAGAACTTGGAAGCCTGATCTGACACCATACCATACTTACGAGAAGGCTATTTTTATGCAGCAATTAAATTATTTTTTTTTAAAAACTTAAAAACAATTTTTTAAAAATTTAAATAAATATGC
This sequence comes from Lepisma saccharinum, assembly GCA_022664845.1. Lineage (NCBI taxonomy): Eukaryota > Metazoa > Arthropoda > Insecta > Zygentoma > Lepismatidae > Lepisma > Lepisma saccharinum. The sequence goes on along the minus strand of JAGDQP010043318.1, from coordinate 5,249 downwards.
CAATTTTGTCGAAAGATATTCTTTAACTATGTTCATGTAAAATTAAATGAAAAGTCACAAGCTGTAAAAGTAAACATGCAACTTACTTTTAAGAGAGAAAAAATAAATAAGTCTGAACATCAAATGGAAGTAAATGTAAGATGAAACTCGTTTCCTCTGGATACCAGTCACACGAAAATTAACTCGTTTTCTTTCACCGATTTCAACGGTTCGGTTAAGTATTTCATGTGTGTTATTAAACAAATGTATTTGACAGAAACGTTTTAAATATAATAAATTCGACAGTGTACATTAAAGTCATGTTATTTCAAGTAATAAATTTAAAACTTACCAATTTAAATTTACCTTCATATTCTGAACATTTCTTGCAAAATTGACAATCCTGACCGGTTTAGAAATTATATCTCCAAGCATACTCTGGAAATTGATTTCATTAAACAATAGATAATCGCAGTTAATGTGTATTATGCAAAAAAATGTATTAATATGTCTATCACAAGAGAAGAATTGAAGGAGGTGGTTCCATAGTGGTGAATCCAGATCTTATCAGTGTCTCCTTTCTCTTTGAACTCTTAGCTCAACTGAATAATTCAAAGTTCATTCACGTGTAATGTAAATAATAAGTTACACATTTTAGCCTAACACACGAAGTGGTGTAATTCTACTACAGACTAGGAATCTACACCTAATTTGATTTTGGCCACTGCAGATCTGAATCCTTCAATTTATACGTTTAAAAAAGTCATCTAACCATTATGCCAAGTTAAGAAAATCACCGATTACATAAAATATATGTAATGATTATTTTAAAAAACCTAGTACACCGTCTTAATGACGTACTTGAGATCATCAGTGATCACTTACTCTTCAGCCCGAGAGTTGTACCGTGCCGACATAAGCTAGTTTACACTTATCGTTTTTACTTGAACTCACACATGAGTTACGACCAGCTGAACTCGGCAAGGCACTATGGGTTAAAGTTCAAACTGATTTCAAGTACGGCATTAAGGTTATTCAGTGCACAACACACAAAGTTGGGAGCACCGAGATACCTTTCATAGAGTTTTTAGATCCATATTGGTACATCTTCCTAATAAATGAGGAAATTACTATTTCCCATCTTCAAACGTATTCCAAATTGACATACAGACTTCGTTCAGTTCTTCATATATTCCTTGTCATTCAGAATGGGTGTGTTTCAACTTCCAACGTAATTATAAATGATCACGAACAGAAAAGACTAAAATGAAATAGACTTCCCATGTTTATACGTTCATTTCTAGTACCCATAATTTACTGCTAACATAATTAATTATATATTCAAAAGAGAGTGATAAAAACAAAGTCCAGATTGGAAGAATAACCACTATTTCTAGTGCTTTTATAAACGTCAGTAGCATACATCAATAAAGACAATGGACGATACGATACGTAAGAGGGTTAAGCACTCTCTTACTGAATGTAACAGAATCTGTATTTTGTATCCAACGACAATAAAATTTCATAAAGTACCACAGAAGTCAATAACAACAGTAGTTCATCGTTTCCTTGAATCAAACTTACTTAAGTAACTGGACCAATAATAATAAGCAAAATAATTATGTCCACTAGACACATTAAAGTGAAACTGCTTTAAACGTTAACAACATGACAGAAGGAACGAAGGACACGCTATTCTTTAAACTAAGTAAGTCTGATTATCTCAGACGTTTGTAGCGTAAATACACGCTAATTACCAACAAATACAAATTAACAGCCTTTACATAATATAATGCATTATGATTAACAAACAAAGCATTCGTTCTGCTATAGATTTGTTATTTTACACAACGTTCTTTAAAACTGTTCAATGTGTCCTATTTTCATATCAATATATATTAAAATTCAACGCACCTCACGTGGATTTACCTTGAAACTTCAGTAACAAGTCAATAATTACACATACAAGTCAACAAACAGCAACGTAAAAGCCAACGTCCCCACTCCTAATATTTGTACAAAGCAATTATTTCTTTGGTGACCAGCACTATACCCACACATCTCTTAACAAGAACGAACGTCCATTTTTCTAAAATGTTCATTTTAGTAATGACAAAATATCCTCTTGATTAAAAAAAATATGCCTCATATATATATAAAAGATATATGTATCTATATAATTTATTTTAATAGTAACTGTTCCTATTGGCCTAAATTACCACTTTAAACATAGTCCTATTTAGTTTCAAACTATTTTTGGATCCTACATGGACTGGCCTGACTCGTGGCCTAATGGTCCTAGCTCGCTGACTGTTAACTCTTCCAGTTCTGGATGATTATCTGACGTGCTCCACACGGATTAGGACAATCAATGTTTAACTGTTGTTTTGAAATCAGACAACTACAACATGATAAGATAATCATGCCTATATTAGTAACATGGACCTGATTATCTATTGCCTATATGTTAATCTACACAACACGTAATATAAAGTATATTTCAGTACAATAATATTGAAAATGTATATTAGTAGTTTCTTAGAAATAGGAAAAAATAGGGTTATATTTTAAAACAACTGCTTTTTCTTCCTTGTGTAGCAGTATTTCCCTTGGTCGAAATTGAAAATTAATACATGGAAACATTTTACAATAATAACACAAGTATATAATTTCTGGTAACAAAAATGGTGTCGAAAAGAGTTACGTGGCACTAGCTCTCATTGAGCGGCAAAGAAAACAGGTGTGATTTTGCCGGAGTTGATGACAGAAAAGTATAAAAAAAAATTGTTATTACCTTAGCAACAGAGCGTAAACAGGGATGTTTCATGAATGAGGAACTATTGTGAAATTACCATGCGAAACGAAATACTATATTTTATGCAATATTTGCTTGACGGTTTAATTCATATATTGCACCATAATATCTGTGCCTATGGTGTAAGCACGCTGTTAATATCAAAACGTTTACTGTACATGAAAACATATGAAGTACTGGACAGATCGAAACTACGTAACATTGAAATTTACCAGTGAATTTAAAGTAATTGAAAACACTTGCTTGATGATACTTAAAAACAAAGGCACATCTAACAAGTACATATAATGAGAACAGTCAACTTTCGGCCAGAGACAAATCAAAAGCAGTTTAAATTTCAACTTTTTCACCATTACTTTAATTAATATCGATATTCCTGTAATATTGTAGTGGACAATAAATTCAGACGCTACCATTCTATTATAAAAGCATCCGCCGCGACGTAGAGTAAGTGGGGCATTTCCCCTCCTCTTTTATGACCTGTTGGCAATGTCCACAAAATGTATGTTGTATCTAATATTTGAAAGTACAAGAAGTTAATTATTTCTTTACTTATAGATTATATTATTGTTGTTGTTTCCTTTGATTACTGAGAATTTCTTCCCATCTATGCAGTTAGGAAACTAATTAGGAGTTTTGCAGGTCCTTGAAGTCTTTACACTACAACATTACGTATTCCTGGAATATTTAGAATGTGGCACAGATAACGACCGCTTAGTTTAGATCTTACATTAGTATTAATTTCTAACTATTATTGAATTTGAGATTTACCTTTCGGTGCATGTTTCGCATGTAAATTTATGTTGGTTAATTGCAATAGGATAAATGAAGACCTGGAAGTTAGTTAATGTACGGGAACTTATTAAAACAATGCTTTTCTTCTGGCATCATGCCCAACGTTTGCAAGCAATGCCTCCCACAAATCTCAGTCGCTTCTTTCTGTCTAGGCCAACGCAATACTTTGATAACGAGGAACAATTATGAATTCGAAACGTCGAAAAATAAACATAAGATGCACAGAAAAAATAAAAAAATCCATAAATAATTTAATTAAATTTTTATTTGATAATTCATTAGAAACTAAATAAAAATCTTCTTAACTCATAATGGAAACTAAATAATTTGATATTTCATTTTTCATTACGAATGAAGCAATAATAGTTTTATAATTTATTATAGAAATTAATGATAACAAAAATAGATTTGATAGTTCATTAGAAACTAAATTATATAAAAAAAAATAGT
>JAGDQP010043316.1:0-16255 GCA_022664845.1 Lepisma saccharinum | reverse complement strand
TCTTTTCTTGTGCTTTCTTTATTGGCCATGTTTCTGCTTCGTACATCATTGCTGGTCTAACCACTGTTTTGTAAATCACCCCTTTATTCTTCACCGTTAAGCAGAGAACGCCACTTTTATTCTTCCAATTTCTCCATCCCTCTTGCATTCTGTTCAATTTCTAAATCGCCATTTTCAGTAAGAGTTGAGCCTAAATATTTTAAAACTTTTCACTTTATTCAATCGTTCTTCTTGCAAAATCGCTTCTCCATTTGCTTCTCCGTTAAACTCAAAATATTCAGTTTTCTTTCTACTAATCTTTAGGCCTCTATCTTCCAGAGACTTCCTCCAACTCTTTACTTTCCTTTCAAGTTCTGCCCTATTAGAATTGCATAGTACAATATTATCAGCAAACAACATACACCAGGGGGCTTCATCTCTCACATCGTGAGTTATAACGTCTATGACTACGTAGAAACCTCAAAACGTCCGCAGTGCTTCATTCGTTTTATTACACTTTGACATTTCTACTCACTCCACACCGATTAGATATAATCTTTTATGTAAGTGGCAAGAACCTCAATACCTCAAACTCACTTCTAGAATCCAAATTTTATGACCTGAAAACCACACTCCGTAGCTTAAAGTCGCTGTCTACTGCGCGTAGTGATGTAAAAACTCGAGTGCAAAATAGAGAAAATTCGCTTTTTTTCTCTCCATGCGGCAAACACTTTTTTTTTAACGTCACGAATATTCATTACTTACATGGACATGGGTGCAAACTCCCTAAATACGTCCCTGCCGAGACGTGCTGTGGAGTGGGAGGTGACGCTACAATTCGGAAGTGTTTCATTCCAGAATGAAAGTGGAGCAGAAGTGACATCTGTTGACTGAATCATCAAAAATACACTTTTTTGTATATTTCGACCTATATTCCAACCTCTTATCTCGGTACCTAGCAGTTACATGGCGTCCACTATTTTTGTGATTTGGCATTCCCTGAGTTTTTAATGATATTTTTTGAGTTCTGAGTACTCCCTGAGTTCCATGAGTTCTTAGTATAGTGGAACATGTAAATAATACGCAATGACGTCTTTTTTAATCCCGCCACCACTCAGTCCAAGCATCGTGTACATTATTGGTATTTCACAAGTTAAAAAAAAAGATAATTTCTTTAAAATAGAGGATATTTAACATACTGAAAAAAATCCGGTCAGCAGTGGGAATCGAACCCACGACCTCCGCCTTGCCAACTGTGGATATGTCCACCTCATAAATCCTATATTTCTTTCAGTATTCCCTGAGTTTTCCAGACTTATAAAATTCCTTGGGTATTCCAGGTTTTCCAGGGTGGTAGACACCTTGAGTTAATATGGGCAGTTATTTTATTTGTATATTACCCCTCTATAGGACGTAGATTCTGCTGGCGAAATTTCAGGATACGTTTTGATAAGATTTCATTGACAGTCTCCTTATTAGCAGTTTTGTAGGTTTCACCAACCTTAGTAAAGAATTTAACGAATTGTTAGTTAACGAATAAAATGTATTTCAAAGCTCTTAATTTTTTTAACAATGCATCACTTCTTAACGAGGATTCGTGAATCTCTCCCCAGGTAGATCCTCGTGCATGTGTCCAATTTTGAATCGTCTCCCTGCTCACAGAATGGACCGAACCAAGTGGTTAAAATTGCAGGAGAAAGCCAGTAGCCTGTAGTAGTGAGTCAGTATCGCAAGTGTGTATTGTATGCATCATGGCTTCAAAGGTCAACAGGTTTTGGGAGGGCTAGGTACTTGAACTATGCCACGCCAAACATTCCGTGTCTAAAATTCAAAAACAGTGTCAAGAACATAATTAATCGGGATAAAAACCAAGAGTTACCAGTGATTCAATCACCCACGAAGGGGGACTAGGAAGCGAAAGTGCATGGCAGTGACGCCACGTATCTCTCATAGGTTGTGTCGAATGGCTCTCCACAACGTGTAATGGTCACACGACTCCACGTGGCACAGTCAACTGTGAACCGAAACCTGCCTGAGAAGCTGAACCTCTGGAAGATCTTTACCAGGTGTGTAAATATGAAACCGGAATTTGTGCATAGACGGCGTTAGCTGTCACTGTGGTTACCGTCAAACTGCGTCCTTGGCGCCACCTGCTTGTTTTGACTGCTGATAACGATTTGCAACTCCTAACCAGACAAGTTTCATGTCATAGTGTAGTGTTGAATAGCGTTGAACATGGCGCAATTTGTACCTACAAACTACGATGTGCGGACAGCATTGATTTTTTGTTACCATTTGAAGAAAACTGTTGCAGAATCGCATCGCATGCTTGTCGAAGCTTACGGCGATCATACTCTTGGTAAGTCACAGTGCTATGCGTGGTTTACAAAATGTAAAAGTGGCGATTTTGACGTGAGAAACGACGAACGTGGAAGACCACCGAAAAAGTTTGCAGACAGCGAATTGCAAAACTTTGTTGGATGCGGATGACGCTCAAACGCAACAACAACTCGCGGATCAATTAAATATAGCACGAGAAGCAGTTTCCATACGTTTAAAAGCCATGGGCAAGATTCAGAAAATGGGAAAATGGGTTCCACATGCACTGACTGAACGACAGCAGGAAAACCGAAAACCTACTTGCGAAATTCTGCTCGCCAGGTACAAAAGAAAATCATTTCTCCATCGAATTGTGACTGGTGACGAAAAGTGGATCTATTTCGAGAACCCTAAGCGTAAAAGATCATGGGCAACTCCAGGAGAACCGGCGACATCGACTGCAAGACCAAATCGCTATGGATGGAAGACAATGCTTTGTGTTTGGTGGGATCAGAAGGGAGTGATCTATTAAGAACTTCTGAAACCTGGCGAAACCGTTAATACCCAACGTTACCGACAACAAATGATCAATTTGCATCAAGCTTTGCGTGAAAAACAATCAGAATATGACCAAAGACAACATAAAGTGATTGTGCTTCACGATAATGCACCCTCCCACACAGCAAAACCGGTCAAGGGAACGATTGCGACTTTGGCTGGGAAATCCTTCCGCATGCGGCTTACTCACCAGACTTGGCGCCTTCAGATTTTCGCTTATTTGCATCCATGGGACACGCACTTGCTGACCAGCGCTTCACATCTTACGAAAATAGCTTGATGACTGGTTTGCAGCACAAGAGGCACAGGTTTTTTTGGTCTGGCATCCACACATTGCCGGAACGATGGCAGAAATGTATCGCTAGCGATGGCCAATACCTCGAATAAAATAGTCTTAGAATTGTCATCCAATCACTGTGTCTTTTCCGTACATAAATTCCGGTTTCATATTTACGCAGCTGGTAAAGGTCGTGGACATTACCTAGATGCAGCCCATCGGTGTGAGAGAAAGCCCATCAGCAAGTGCCTCTATGAACACCATTTATCCGGGAAAAAGTGGAAGTATGCCACACTAAACTAAATGAGGCATGGGTGTATTTATTACACTGTGGCAAAGTTTGAGCCATCACTTACACTTCACGCGTTGCAATATCCCGAGTTCATCCGTCATTGCAAAGCTACTTCCTCGCAGGGATTCGTGGTTGTTGCGGGATACTGCTACAAAGGCAAGTTAACTATTTGTCAGATCCTTAAAAACTGTACAATCAACTCTGCCTTCTTTCAGCAACATATCTGCCTCCAATTTATACACACGACTTGCCTCGTTTGTATGGCAACGCCACCAATCAAATCTCTGTACACATGAATCAGGCTTCATCCCATACGTCTCATTCTACCAGTAACTTTCGGCAACAGATGGCGCAAGACACCGGCATTCAGGCTATTCCATTTCACGATATACCAGTGAAGTCCTATGGATTTCTGCGGGTTTGGCCTACTGAAAATGGCACTTACATCTCATCGTGTCACCCGTACGCGAGGCCTGTGGAAAGCATGTAAGGAGGAGTGACAGAGGATGCCACTTCCTGTACTTCGTCGCAGCCTTCTCCAATGGAAATTACGGTGCAGGGCTATCGCCAAGACAAATGATGATCACTCTGAGGCCAACCGATGGTAGTCCCGTGGATTTTCGTAAGGTAGGTGCTAGTTCAAAACTGAACACATGTAGGCGGATCGACCTTCTGTACTTATCCCGCTGTGAATTGTGACCATGATTCTGTTTGTGGAAAGTGAACAACGAAGTGTGGAAATACCTTTATGTTCTTAAACTGCTGAAAGAAACTGAAGGTAATAATATTGGATACTGTGTGAAAGGCACTACGTATTGGAAGGTATGTTCCTCATGGCCGCCATCTTGAAGTCCACCATATTGAATCTCGATTGATTTTCTTAAATGAGAAGGGGGGTCGTGTAATATGTCATTCCGGGCTAGCATTTCACGAGAAATGCGATTCTGAAGTCGATTTTGCCGTAAATGTATTATTGTGAGAGAAAAGGGTATGTGGTCATGATGCAATATCCTGAAAAACATCCATTTTGTTTTGAAATTATGAAGGAAATGGAACACAAATTGTTCCTGGGTATAGTGCTCTCTACCAATATGGATTTGGATTAATTTGGCTTTCATTTCTTCCGTTCTTTCAAAACAAAATGAGTGTTTGCATCATTACACGCATAGAACTGGCATATAGCTTTATTTCCTACAATAATTCATTTACGGAAAAATTGACTTTGCAATCGTATTTCGCGTGAAATTCTGGCCCAGAATGACACATTTCACTACACAACCCCTTTTTCCATCTAAGAAAATCAATCAAGATTGAATATGGCGGACTTGAAGATGGATGGGCCATGAAGAACATACCCTCCAATAAGTAATGAATTCCAACCAGTACTCATTACCTTTTATTTCTTTCAGCAATTTAAGTTTTTTTCATGCACACAAACTTTGAGATTCCAATAATGATGGAAGAAAAAAATATAATTATTTTCTGCCTCGTCAGTATGTTTGCTTGAAAGAGAGAAAAAATGGAGATCTCAGTTATTCATTTGACAGATGACTATTATTATGGTCACTTCTCAAAACTTCAAAAATTAAAACATTTGAGATGTTAAGAAGTAAGATGTCTTATTTTATATAAACTTTTTGTTTTCTTCAAAAACCTACGGACTTTGTTTTGAATGATTGAAATAGCAAATAGCAAGAAAAGAAAGAATAATTGGATTTATTACTTACTTGGACTTATTGTATTCAAATTCTATGTGCAAACAATCCTCAATTCCTACTTCCATTTTGATGCTATTGTTCATGTCAGGGTATGAAGATAAAGTGTGGACTATGATGTCCATCTCCTTCACAATATCAGATATCCTCCTCACTATGGTCACCCGTAAAAAATATCTGCAAACAGAAAAAGCATTAAATTTCCATAGCATGAACGAATGTTTTGCCAGCTAGTTTCGTAATTCTCTTATCTTCGTGATATGGCCTCGTTTTCAAAATGGCGCCTGCTACGACCCTTATTACAGTTAACTAAAATAATTATTTGATTTGGTTTTTATTCTTTATACATGTAAACTATTTTAACAAAATTAAGAAAGCAAATATCCAACTCAAAATAAACGGTCATATAAGAAGTCTCAGCGGTTTTTTTGTTTCATTTTTGAACAAAAAATTTCTTTATTGAAAATCAATTTTAATCAAGTACATATTGACCATTATTATCTATAACCTTTTGCCATTTTTCGGGTAGCTTCACAATTCCATCGGTGTAGAACTTCTGTGTTTTCTCGTCGAAAAACTTGGCCAAGTGATTTTCAGCGGCGCTTCGGTCGGCCAATTTTTTTTACCATCAAGAGAGTTTTACAGAGACCGAAACAAATGGTAGTCAGACGGTGCAAATGCCGGGATATACGGTGTATGCATCAAAACTTCCCAACCAAGTTCCGTCAATTTGTTCCGAGTCATCAAAGATGTGTGTGGACGCGCATTGTGATGATGGAACACAGCTCCCTTTCTGTTGGCCAATTCTGTTCGCTTTTTCTGAATTGCTTCGTTCAAACGGTCGAGTTGTGCACAGTACAGGACCGAATTGATGGTTTCGTCAGATTACAGGAGCTCATGATGGACAATTCCCTTCCAATCCCACCGAACACTCAACATAACCTTGTCTGCCGACAATCCACGCTTTGAAGTCGTTTGTGGAGGGGTCACCAGCCTTTGACAATGCGCGGCCACACACGTTTTTGATGACTCGGAACAAATTGACGGAACTTGGTTGGGAAGTTTTGATGCATCCACCGTATAGCCCGGACCTTGCACCGTCTGACTACCATTTGTTTTGGTCTCTGCAAAACTCTCTTCATGGTAAAAAAATTGGCCGACCGAAGCGCCGCTGAAAATCACTTGGCCAATTTTTTCGACGAAAAACCACAGAAGTTCTACACCGATGGAATTATGAAGCTACCCAAAAAATGGCAAAAGGTCATAGATAATAATGGTCAATATGTACTTGATTAAAACTGATCTTGAATAAAGAAATTTTTTGTTAAAAAATGTACGAAAAAACCGCGGACACTTTTTATATGACCTTTAGGTGGGGTTGTGCTGATTTAATGATGAAATACCCTAGTGCATTAAATAGTCATTTTGTAAATATTAGAAAGGAACTTGCTTCTAAAATACCACAAGGATTAAATATACAATATGCGTCTAACAACAGTTTGTCTCACAATATAACATTCTTTCTGACACAAGTTAATCTACAAGAAATTATTTAAGTTATTGGTACTTTGAAAAGAAAGAGGAATAAATCAAAAGATGGATTGCATAATGAATTATTAATCCAAGTGTAAACATGTTATTAGTGAATGTTTATGTAATATTATTAATTCTTTCTTTTCTATGGGACCATTTCGGCAATTGTATCAGATAGCTAAGGTGATACCAATTAGTAAAGGTGGTAACAAACTAAATCCTAACAATTATAGACCAATTTCTATAACCAGTTCTCTAGCAAAATTAATGGAAAAATGAGTACATGATAGAATGATATAATACCTTAATTATATTAATTAAATATGAATATGGTTTTAGGAAAAAATCAGAGACTGTAAATGCAGTAACTGATATAATAGAAATACACCAAACTTTGGCTAACAAATTTTTTTTATTGATTTCAAAAAAGTCTTTGATACTATTAATCATGTAATGTTGTTAAAAAAAATGAGAGAATATAGGATTTAGAGGGATATCTCTCGATTAGTTTAGAAGCTATATATCGAATAGGCTTCAGTATGTATTAGCAAATGGCAAGGAAAGTGGTGATTTAAAAATTGACTATGGAGTACCTCAGGGATCTGTTTTGGGTCCCTTGCTATTTTTAGGTGTACGTGAATGATATACACCTCTTACGGTTAAGAGGAAAACTGTACTATTTGTTGATAATTGTGCTATATTTTATAATGCAGATTCAATTGAGGAATTGAAGGCAAACATGGAGGAAGATATATCTATCTTATTTAACTGGTTGTGTGTTAACTCTGTCGTTAAATTCTAAAAAGTCAAACTTTATAATATTTCATAAGCCTTTAGCAAAGATAGAACTCCCAGATAAAGTTGAATCACAAAATATCTGGTGTAGTAAAAAGTAATCCATTATTTTTGCATGACATTGAAGGCTTGACTTATCATAGTTAGAATGATCCGATTTAGGTCACATATGCGCCGTTTTGTTCGATAACGTGTTGCCATTTGGAAGGTAATATCATGATGCCTCTCTCATAGAAGCCCTTGACCCTATTGGCAAAACATTGAGACAGTCGATTTTCACAAACCTCTCTTGACGCGAAATTTGCACCAGCAAACGTGTTCGCCATGGACAGGAACAGATGGTAATCACTCGGTGCCAGATCCGGACTATAAGGTGGATGCATAAGAACATCCCAACCAAGCTCCCGGAGCTTCTGGCGAGTCACTATCGATGTGTGTGACCTGGCGTTGTCCTGGTGGAACATAATGCCTCTCCTATTGGCCAAAGCTGGCCGCTTCTGGGCGATTGCTGCCTTCAGACGGTCCAATTGTTGACAGTATAGTTCCGAGTTAAGGGTTTGGCCGTAGGGGAGCAGCTCATAGTAGATAATTCCCTGCCAATCCCACCAAACACACAGCAAAACCTTCCTGGCCGTCAATCCTGGCTTGGGCACCGTTTGCGCCGGCGCACCGCGCTTCGACCACGACCGTTTTCGCGTGACGTTGTCGTAAGTGATCCACTTTTCATCACCAGTCACCAACCGCTTCAGAAATGGGTCGCTTTTGTTGCGATTCAGCAGCGATTCGCAGATGGAAATTCGGTCCATGAGGTTTTTTTGCGTTAACTCGTGTGGCACCCATACATCAAGCTTCTTTTTGTATCCAGCCTTATGCAAATGGTTCCACACGGTTTTTTGTGCAATGTTTAGCTCTTGGGCAATCGAAACAGTGCTTACATGACGGTCGGACGCGACAATGTCCATGATTTTATCGACATGTTCGACACGTGGCCTTCCAGTGCGTGGTACATCTTTGACGTCAAAATTACCGGCACGGAATCGACGAAACCAAAATTGCGCGTGATTGGCTGTTACAGTATCAGGACCATAAACACTATTCACATTTGCAGCCGCCTGGCTTGCGTTTTCGCCTTTATCGAAGAAAAACTGTAAAATATAGCGTATTTTCTCTTTGCTAGTGTCCATTTTGACGCGCGCTCACACAACACTGAGTCAACTCATCACAACTATCTGAACAGTGTTTGTAGTACGCAATCTCATCGTTTGAACGCCATCTCGTTGAACCCGATCGGACTTATACAACGTAAGATACAGATCACTGAAGCCATCTATTGGCAAAATAATGGATTACTTTTTACTACACCAGATATTTTTGAAATTTCCCAATACACAGGACTATATTTCGTGTAAGAACCATGTCTGTGTGTTTTGGTTTAATGTCACATCCAGCTGTGACACAAAAATACAAACACATTAAAAATACACACACATACTTCAAATGGATGAGAATATTTTTTCTGCACCTTTAAGAAAATGGCAAATGTGCCATTAAAAATAGACACAAATTAAAAGGCTTACCTGAATTTCATTACCTGAAATTCAATTAAATGACGTTTTCTTAAGATTCATTACTAATGCCCCCTTTCATTAGTTTTTGATGATTCTCATGAGCTGGAGACCCCCTGTACACTCAGGATTTTGTAGTCATGTATCAACAGATCTTCACTCGGCTTTGCATTAGCATCAAAGCCAAATGAACTCAATTCCACGTTTCACTGTACAGAAATACGATTCATCAGGAATTTTCCTTAGCTCATGCTCTGATTCTTCCACAAGTTGACTACTGTGACGTGGATTCTTCTTCTTTCTCTCCGTCTTTTCCCACCTACGTGGGGTCGACGTTTCTGATGAGACAGACCTTTCTCCCCGAGATCCTTCTTAACCCTATCCATCCATTTCCTCCTTGGCCTCCCTCTACGTCTCTTGCCCTCCAACTTGCATTGCCATCACTCTTCTGACTACATAGTCATTTGTCCATAGCACGGCAGTCTTTTTTCTTGTATCTTCTTAGATATCTCTACAACTTTGGTTGTACCTCTTACTCTCATATTTCTCACTCTGTCTCTTCTTGTTATCCCACACATTCAGCGTAGCATTATCATTTCGGTGACATCTAAATTTCTTTTCTTGTGCTTTCTTTATTGGCCATGTTTCTGCTTCGTACATCATTGCTGGTCTAACCACTGTTTTGTAAATCACCCCTTTATTCTTCACCGTTAAGCAGAGAACGCCACTTTTATTCTTCCAATTTCTCCATCCCTCTTGCATTCTGTTCAATTTCTAAATCGCCATTTTCAGTAAGAGTTGAGCCTAAATATTTTAAAACTTTTCACTTTATTCAATCGTTCTTCTTGCAAAATCGCTTCTCCATTTGCTTCTCCGTTAAACTCAAAATATTCAGTTTTCTTTCTACTAATCTTTAGGCCTCTATCTTCCAGAGACTTCCTCCAACTCTTTACTTTCCTTTCAAGTTCTGCCCTATTAGAATTGCATAGTACAATATTATCAGCAAACAACATACACCAGGGGGCTTCATCTCTCACATCGTGAGTTATAACGTCTATGACTACGTAGAAACCTCAAAACGTCCGCAGTGCTTCATTCGTTTTATTACACTTTGACATTTCTACTCACTCCACACCGATTAGATATAATCTTTTATGTAAGTGGCAAGAACCTCAATACCTCAAACTCACTTCTAGAATCCAAATTTTATGACCTGAAAACCACACTCCGTAGCTTAAAGTCGCTGTCTACTGCGCGTAGTGATGTAAAAACTCGAGTGCAAAATAGAGAAAATTCGCTTTTTTTCTCTCCATGCGGCAAACACTTTTTTTTTAACGTCACGAATATTCATTACTTACATGGACATGGGTGCAAACTCCCTAAATACGTCCCTGCCGAGACGTGCTGTGGAGTGGGAGGTGACGCTACAATTCGGAAGTGTTTCATTCCAGAATGAAAGTGGAGCAGAAGTGACATCTGTTGACTGAATCATCAAAAATACACTTTTTTGTATATTTCGACCTATATTCCAACCTCTTATCTCGGTACCTAGCAGTTACATGGCGTCCACTATTTTTGTGATTTGGCATTCCCTGAGTTTTTAATGATATTTTTTGAGTTCTGAGTACTCCCTGAGTTCCATGAGTTCTTAGTATAGTGGAACATGTAAATAATACGCAATGACGTCTTTTTTAATCCCGCCACCACTCAGTCCAAGCATCGTGTACATTATTGGTATTTCACAAGTTAAAAAAAAAGATAATTTCTTTAAAATAGAGGATATTTAACATACTGAAAAAAATCCGGTCAGCAGTGGGAATCGAACCCACGACCTCCGCCTTGCCAACTGTGGATATGTCCACCTCATAAATCCTATATTTCTTTCAGTATTCCCTGAGTTTTCCAGACTTATAAAATTCCTTGGGTATTCCAGGTTTTCCAGGGTGGTAGACACCTTGAGTTAATATGGGCAGTTATTTTATTTGTATATTACCCCTCTATAGGACGTAGATTCTGCTGGCGAAATTTCAGGATACGTTTTGATAAGATTTCATTGACAGTCTCCTTATTAGCAGTTTTGTAGGTTTCACCAACCTTAGTAAAGAATTTAACGAATTGTTAGTTAACGAATAAAATGTATTTCAAAGCTCTTAATTTTTTTAACAATGCATCACTTCTTAACGAGGATTCGTGAATCTCTCCCCAGGTAGATCCTCGTGCATGTGTCCAATTTTGAATCGTCTCCCTGCTCACAGAATGGACCGAACCAAGTGGTTAAAATTGCAGGAGAAAGCCAGTAGCCTGTAGTAGTGAGTCAGTATCGCAAGTGTGTATTGTATGCATCATGGCTTCAAAGGTCAACAGGTTTTGGGAGGGCTAGGTACTTGAACTATGCCACGCCAAACATTCCGTGTCTAAAATTCAAAAACAGTGTCAAGAACATAATTAATCGGGATAAAAACCAAGAGTTACCAGTGATTCAATCACCCACGAAGGGGGACTAGGAAGCGAAAGTGCATGGCAGTGACGCCACGTATCTCTCATAGGTTGTGTCGAATGGCTCTCCACAACGTGTAATGGTCACACGACTCCACGTGGCACAGTCAACTGTGAACCGAAACCTGCCTGAGAAGCTGAACCTCTGGAAGATCTTTACCAGGTGTGTAAATATGAAACCGGAATTTGTGCATAGACGGCGTTAGCTGTCACTGTGGTTACCGTCAAACTGCGTCCTTGGCGCCACCTGCTTGTTTTGACTGCTGATAACGATTTGCAACTCCTAACCAGACAAGTTTCATGTCATAGTGTAGTGTTGAATAGCGTTGAACATGGCGCAATTTGTACCTACAAACTACGATGTGCGGACAGCATTGATTTTTTGTTACCATTTGAAGAAAACTGTTGCAGAATCGCATCGCATGCTTGTCGAAGCTTACGGCGATCATACTCTTGGTAAGTCACAGTGCTATGCGTGGTTTACAAAATGTAAAAGTGGCGATTTTGACGTGAGAAACGACGAACGTGGAAGACCACCGAAAAAGTTTGCAGACAGCGAATTGCAAAACTTTGTTGGATGCGGATGACGCTCAAACGCAACAACAACTCGCGGATCAATTAAATATAGCACGAGAAGCAGTTTCCATACGTTTAAAAGCCATGGGCAAGATTCAGAAAATGGGAAAATGGGTTCCACATGCACTGACTGAACGACAGCAGGAAAACCGAAAACCTACTTGCGAAATTCTGCTCGCCAGGTACAAAAGAAAATCATTTCTCCATCGAATTGTGACTGGTGACGAAAAGTGGATCTATTTCGAGAACCCTAAGCGTAAAAGATCATGGGCAACTCCAGGAGAACCGGCGACATCGACTGCAAGACCAAATCGCTATGGATGGAAGACAATGCTTTGTGTTTGGTGGGATCAGAAGGGAGTGATCTATTAAGAACTTCTGAAACCTGGCGAAACCGTTAATACCCAACGTTACCGACAACAAATGATCAATTTGCATCAAGCTTTGCGTGAAAAACAATCAGAATATGACCAAAGACAACATAAAGTGATTGTGCTTCACGATAATGCACCCTCCCACACAGCAAAACCGGTCAAGGGAACGATTGCGACTTTGGCTGGGAAATCCTTCCGCATGCGGCTTACTCACCAGACTTGGCGCCTTCAGATTTTCGCTTATTTGCATCCATGGGACACGCACTTGCTGACCAGCGCTTCACATCTTACGAAAATAGCTTGATGACTGGTTTGCAGCACAAGAGGCACAGGTTTTTTTGGTCTGGCATCCACACATTGCCGGAACGATGGCAGAAATGTATCGCTAGCGATGGCCAATACCTCGAATAAAATAGTCTTAGAATTGTCATCCAATCACTGTGTCTTTTCCGTACATAAATTCCGGTTTCATATTTACGCAGCTGGTAAAGGTCGTGGACATTACCTAGATGCAGCCCATCGGTGTGAGAGAAAGCCCATCAGCAAGTGCCTCTATGAACACCATTTATCCGGGAAAAAGTGGAAGTATGCCACACTAAACTAAATGAGGCATGGGTGTATTTATTACACTGTGGCAAAGTTTGAGCCATCACTTACACTTCACGCGTTGCAATATCCCGAGTTCATCCGTCATTGCAAAGCTACTTCCTCGCAGGGATTCGTGGTTGTTGCGGGATACTGCTACAAAGGCAAGTTAACTATTTGTCAGATCCTTAAAAACTGTACAATCAACTCTGCCTTCTTTCAGCAACATATCTGCCTCCAATTTATACACACGACTTGCCTCGTTTGTATGGCAACGCCACCAATCAAATCTCTGTACACATGAATCAGGCTTCATCCCATACGTCTCATTCTACCAGTAACTTTCGGCAACAGATGGCGCAAGACACCGGCATTCAGGCTATTCCATTTCACGATATACCAGTGAAGTCCTATGGATTTCTGCGGGTTTGGCCTACTGAAAATGGCACTTACATCTCATCGTGTCACCCGTACGCGAGGCCTGTGGAAAGCATGTAAGGAGGAGTGACAGAGGATGCCACTTCCTGTACTTCGTCGCAGCCTTCTCCAATGGAAATTACGGTGCAGGGCTATCGCCAAGACAAATGATGATCACTCTGAGGCCAACCGATGGTAGTCCCGTGGATTTTCGTAAGGTAGGTGCTAGTTCAAAACTGAACACATGTAGGCGGATCGACCTTCTGTACTTATCCCGCTGTGAATTGTGACCATGATTCTGTTTGTGGAAAGTGAACAACGAAGTGTGGAAATACCTTTATGTTCTTAAACTGCTGAAAGAAACTGAAGGTAATAATATTGGATACTGTGTGAAAGGCACTACGTATTGGAAGGTATGTTCCTCATGGCCGCCATCTTGAAGTCCACCATATTGAATCTCGATTGATTTTCTTAAATGAGAAGGGGGGTCGTGTAATATGTCATTCCGGGCTAGCATTTCACGAGAAATGCGATTCTGAAGTCGATTTTGCCGTAAATGTATTATTGTGAGAGAAAAGGGTATGTGGTCATGATGCAATATCCTGAAAAACATCCATTTTGTTTTGAAATTATGAAGGAAATGGAACACAAATTGTTCCTGGGTATAGTGCTCTCTACCAATATGGATTTGGATTAATTTGGCTTTCATTTCTTCCGTTCTTTCAAAACAAAATGAGTGTTTGCATCATTACACGCATAGAACTGGCATATAGCTTTATTTCCTACAATAATTCATTTACGGAAAAATTGACTTTGCAATCGTATTTCGCGTGAAATTCTGGCCCAGAATGACACATTTCACTACACAACCCCTTTTTCCATCTAAGAAAATCAATCAAGATTGAATATGGCGGACTTGAAGATGGATGGGCCATGAAGAACATACCCTCCAATAAGTAATGAATTCCAACCAGTACTCATTACCTTTTATTTCTTTCAGCAATTTAAGTTTTTTTCATGCACACAAACTTTGAGATTCCAATAATGATGGAAGAAAAAAATATAATTATTTTCTGCCTCGTCAGTATGTTTGCTTGAAAGAGAGAAAAAATGGAGATCTCAGTTATTCATTTGACAGATGACTATTATTATGGTCACTTCTCAAAACTTCAAAAATTAAAACATTTGAGATGTTAAGAAGTAAGATGTCTTATTTTATATAAACTTTTTGTTTTCTTCAAAAACCTACGGACTTTGTTTTGAATGATTGAAATAGCAAATAGCAAGAAAAGAAAGAATAATTGGATTTATTACTTACTTGGACTTATTGTATTCAAATTCTATGTGCAAACAATCCTCAATTCCTACTTCCATTTTGATGCTATTGTTCATGTCAGGGTATGAAGATAAAGTGTGGACTATGATGTCCATCTCCTTCACAATATCAGATATCCTCCTCACTATGGTCACCCGTAAAAAATATCTGCAAACAGAAAAAGCATTAAATTTCCATAGCATGAACGAATGTTTTGCCAGCTAGTTTCGTAATTCTCTTATCTTCGTGATATGGCCTCGTTTTCAAAATGGCGCCTGCTACGACCCTTATTACAGTTAACTAAAATAATTATTTGATTTGGTTTTTATTCTTTATACATGTAAACTATTTTAACAAAATTAAGAAAGCAAATATCCAACTCAAAATAAACGGTCATATAAGAAGTCTCAGCGGTTTTTTTGTTTCATTTTTGAACAAAAAATTTCTTTATTGAAAATCAATTTTAATCAAGTACATATTGACCATTATTATCTATAACCTTTTGCCATTTTTCGGGTAGCTTCACAATTCCATCGGTGTAGAACTTCTGTGTTTTCTCGTCGAAAAACTTGGCCAAGTGATTTTCAGCGGCGCTTCGGTCGGCCAATTTTTTTTACCATCAAGAGAGTTTTACAGAGACCGAAACAAATGGTAGTCAGACGGTGCAAATGCCGGGATATACGGTGTATGCATCAAAACTTCCCAACCAAGTTCCGTCAATTTGTTCCGAGTCATCAAAGATGTGTGTGGACGCGCATTGTGATGATGGAACACAGCTCCCTTTCTGTTGGCCAATTCTGTTCGCTTTTTCTGAATTGCTTCGTTCAAACGGTCGAGTTGTGCACAGTACAGGACCGAATTGATGGTTTCGTCAGATTACAGGAGCTCATGATGGACAATTCCCTTCCAATCCCACCGAACACTCAACATAACCTTGTCTGCCGACAATCCACGCTTTGAAGTCGTTTGTGGAGGGGTCACCAGCCTTTGACAATGCGCGGCCACACACGTTTTTGATGACTCGGAACAAATTGACGGAACTTGGTTGGGAAGTTTTGATGCATCCACCGTATAGCCCGGACCTTGCACCGTCTGACTACCATTTGTTTTGGTCTCTGCAAAACTCTCTTCATGGTAAAAAAATTGGCCGACCGAAGCGCCGCTGAAAATCACTTGGCCAATTTTTTCGACGAAAAACCACAGAAGTTCTACACCGATGGAATTATGAAGCTACCCAAAAAATGGCAAAAGGTCATAGATAATAATGGTCAATATGTACTTGATTAAAACTGATCTTGAATAAAGAAATTTTTTGTTAAAAAATGTACGAAAAAACCGCGGACACTTTTTATATGACCTTTAGGTGGGGTTGTGCTGATTTAATGATGAAATACCCTAGTGCATTAAATAGTCATTTTGTAAATATTAGAAAGGAACTTGCTTCTAAAATACCACAAGG
>JAGDQP010043315.1:0-16255 GCA_022664845.1 Lepisma saccharinum | reverse complement strand
GGTAGGGAAATCTATATCGGAAAGAGTCCTCCAGGGCCTAAGTTAAAGGTACCATTACAGCATTTTTCTGGAGTAATTGAGGATAAATACTAGGAAAACCTAAGCCTCTACTATCAAACCCAGGACCTCTTGTATGCGAAACTAATGCTCTTGACTTTTGTTCTTCTTATAAGGCTATTGACGCATCACACATCCTAAACCAAATAGAATGCGAAATGTATTTGCAAAACTCAATTTCGAATTATTAATTTAAGAAAATCGAAATTCACCTGCCCTCATGTAGAGTACACAATTGCCTTTCAAACGAGCTGTTGCATGTTTTTTTTTTTATTATTTCATTTTTGTATATTTATTAGGCCCTAAGATATACCGAATAAAACATGGCGTGTCACCAATAGCCGTCATTTTGAAAAAGTGCCAAAGCTCAGTCAACAATATATTTTAAAATCGACCTGGCAGAGGTAGTTTGAGACCTATCTCTACCCATCCAGGAAGTAGAACCAGAATTTTAAATATTACAGACAGTCTCTGGCTAAATTAAAAAGTATGTTATCGATATCAAAGGCAATCATTATCAGTAGTATTCTGCTGAATGCGGCAGGTTCTTCCAAGTATGTTAACCATCTCCATTCATCCTGATCTTGCTTTTCTCTTTGCCTTAGCGTAGCTTCCTTAATAATGTCAAGATGCATATTTTTCCTCTTTTACCTTCAACCATATTTTCAATTGCGTTTCTCAGTCCATACGCAAACAATGCCATAACCAGATCCTTTTTCTCTTCTTCGCCGCTTGAATTATTGTTGGTCTCTCGCTTATTACGTCAGGACTTCCTTATTACGTAATATTTTCTGACCTGCTAATCTTTTCCGTTCTTGTTCATATCCACATTTCGAACGTTTTCAAGATTCTCTCCTCACTATTTCTTAAGAGTTCACGTTTCATATAACATTCACATAAAATATTCAAAGCAATATCTTTCGAGAATTTCTGCCTTAAGAGACAAGGAGGTGATTGAAAATGTCAGATAAAACGAGACCTCGGTTACTGTTGCATGACAATGCACATCCCCGAAATCGACATCCGATAGAGAATCCAGTCAGAGTACAGTGACCAACCGGCTGAAAGCAATACCAGAAAAAGCTGGTTCAGAAATGTCTATAAAATTTGTATAATCTATGAAAATATTATATGAACATGAGAGGTTATAACCTCAAAGCGAAAAGGGTTATGTTGTGGATAGTGGTTTAGGGTTTTTTAAACAGTGACAGTATCATTATTTAATTCTATATAAAACAACATATTGTGTCAAGCGGCTAGAATGAAAACAAATATTCCTCCAAAAACCTACATTTCGCAAAGAACGAGTAGGCCTATATAATACTCCACTATATTCTACGAGAAATAGTTCATGAATTCTCTGAACCGAGTGGCCATAGCCTAGTCAGAGAAATTTCGCTTCACATTCGAAAGGTCATGGGCTCGATCCTAGCGGCTGACAACCTTGACTGATGTTTTTTTTTTTGTGAGTCACACCAGGTAAAATGCTGGGATGGCACCTTCAACTTAGGCTCTGGCCGACGCCTTCTGACATCCTTTCCCCTACCATATCCTGGCCTGAGCCTTAAATGCTTAAAGGCGATATATACATTTAAGTTCAAATGAATTTCTTGACCCTGAGAAGATTCCAGGAATATTCTTATTTAATTAATTCTAGCTTAACTTTCAATCATTTCTAGTTTTCTACATTTTCATCCTTTTAGTGTTAAAATACGATATTATCGTGCACTTTTTTCTAATGTTCGCGCAAATATTTTATTCTCTGTAGTTGTATTAGAAAAAAAAAGTGAACGTTGATTTTTTGCACCTGCATATGGTTATATTATATTGAAAATAACGTATTTTTTGTATTGAGAAAAATGTAATTAATTGCATAAAAATAACTCCATTATAAAAATTTTATTTTTCTTTGCTATTTTTAGTTTCGTTACCTTCAAAACCTTCGCATATAGCAACACTGATCGAGACGAGTGTTTTGGAATGAGGAGGAGAGGAAAACACGTGAGATGACGAGGTGCGGCAAGGCCAACATGTTAGTGCCTAATTTTAGCTATAGGCGGCGCTAGTTTCTATCCAACGAGCGTGTGTCTGAATGTGTATTGCTTTTGCTGTATTTTGTCTTGTTTTCAAGCGGGCTTGTGTTGTTTTAGTTTTGACAGAAAGAATTATTTTCCCCGTAAACGGGAAAGGGATAAAGGAACGGAAAAGACACACAAGTGTACTTATGTGTGATTTTGTTTTATTGGATAAAGCAATAAAAGAAATATCGTGGATGACTTTGTGTTTGCTTGAGTGAAAGAAAAATACTTTTTTTTTTTTTAGTTGCTTCTTCCAAATGCGTGCAAGTATTTTGATGTGTTTCTTTTCATACGATTTGGTTGTGTGAAGAAATTTAGTTTTGGTCGTTTGAGCAGACGACTATATGTGAGCCCTTTTTATAGAAATGTGTGTATGTTACATATGCTGATGTGTGCGCGTGAAAAGTGTTTACATTTTCCCTGAGTGTCGCGTTCTTTTATTTATTACCATTTTTCTTTTCTTTTTGGCCTCTTGTGTCTTATTTTAACCTTGTACAGGCGTGTTACAAGTGTCGTTTCGTCTATGCGGGTGTGTTTTCCTACGTTGTGCTTCTTTCGAAGTGAGGAAGAAGACGCGGCTACAAGACAATCTTTGGACGAAGAAGATTGCTTTGCTGCACCGATAACAACAAACAACAACACCACGACGTCCGCACACGAAATCATTCATCTGCATGGTCCTGAAGTCACCATGGGTAGCCTGCAGGAATTACAAAATATTCTGGCCTCCAAAGATGAGAAAATCAGGGAACTGGAGGACCAGCTTCGATTACGAGAAGAGGAAATACAACAATTACGGTCACATTTGGATAAATTCAAAAGTGTTTTCCCGTTTCATGTCGGAGGAGCGGCCGCGGCTCATCGGCCTCGTAAACAACGGGCGCAAGGAATATCAGCCGAACCTCAAAATCTCAACACGATACAGGAACTGAATAGTTTCCCAATTATTCCTAAGGAGGACAGGTAAGTGACGCACTTGTTTCTTACTTTTTTAATTTGTAAAATATTTTAAGTTACCCCCGCGACGTGGTCAGGTCCGGTTGAAATCTTGTCATCGGGTTCTTGACCTCACAGACATAACATTTGTCGGAGCAAATCCAGTTTTTAAGGAAAGAAGGAACAAACGTAATCAGTAAGACAGAAACAAAATAAAATTTAGATAAAAACGAGGCAACACGTGGATTTGTAGCCAGGCATTTTTGTTATTTCTGTACAGTATGTCCAAGAATTTAAGAGATATCCGTAGGCGGTATGGGTATAAAATATGCATAAAAGGATAATAATGGTTAAAAGTATACGTATTTTTATTAAGAAATTGTAATTTCGGCGTGGTCTGTCAGGATCTATCCCAGGAATTTTGTCAGACCCACCCCTATAAGGGGGTGTCACGGGCTGTCACCGCTCCTTGACCACACCTCCCTAACTTTAAAAATTTTGGTACAGATAGTGCAACTGGGTGTCAGAAAATGAAAAAATTACAGGTGAAATGGATGATAATCTTTTCTTCGGTAATGTGTAAGAAGTAAAATTATGTAGGCGGAGCGAATGAACTCTAGTGAAGTGGTACTTGAAGTGACATCAAGGGTGCCGACGGTATGAAAGTACGTTACATGTGTTTGCAACTGCTTTTACTTCAGGATTCCCTGTTTTCTGTTTATTGGCGATATGTTTTACTTCCGGAAGACGAAAGAATTGGTAGTTGTTGGTGAAAATAAGATAACCGATATGCGTAATAACCATCATCATTAATTATACACCTTAAACACCTGCTAGGTCGGTTTTTCATATACGCGCTTGCTACGTGTTTTTCTTGCGATTCCTATAGCGTGTGCAATTTTTTTAAAAACCGAACCTGACTCCTAACCAGTGGTAACTACTTTATTAATAATAAATCGCATGTACAATAAAAAAACAAGCACAGAACCTGAGCTAGACCAATGGTCACTATTTTATGGTAATGGTTATCGTAATTACTCAATGGGTGTCTGGGATCTGCGACCACTGCAGGAGTCACCACACTGACTCCAAACATGGTGCATCCTCGCTGTTCTACTAGGTACCGCTAAGTTTACAAGTGTCCTTTGATACTTAATTTTGCACACCGTTTAGGAAGTTCTGCGTACCAAATACTACGTAAGACAGATAGTTTGCGGAAATTCAGAGTAGAAAAAGCAATGAAAAGTGATGTGTAGAGCCATATTTTCACGGTAGAAGTGGTTGAGTGCAAATAGTGAAGAAATATCGGTAATACGCGTTTCTGATCGTAGCGCCTTAAGTTGTGAGGTAAGAGTGAGGAAACGAAGAAATGTTGCAAGTTTCAACATTGGAGCATTAAATTATGCCTGATGCCCAGTTGCACAATCTACAGTGAAATTTTTACTGTTAAAAATCTATATAAACGTTGGAATCCTCTATTTGCAGCCCTTATTATGGCTTTACACCCCCCTCAACTGAAAATCCTGGCAGAATTCCCTGAAATTGTGACTGTTGCTGGCAGTTAGTATTTTTCAAAGGTCCACGATCGCCGGTAAAGTTACCTGAAGGAATTCAACGTTAACCTCTATCGGATACAGATTATGTTAACCAGTAGAAACATACGGGCCCTTTAATTTTAATCGGTTCCCGAGACATTCTTATACTACTAATGTGTCCACCTCCACCGGTTATTGAACTCGCCACTCCTAGAAAACTAACCCATTCCTCGTGGTCCAGGCGGTTACGTCGCGGACTTCATTCTAATCGGCAATCGGTAGGCACATGGCTTCGAACTCCGCGACCAACCATCCAGACTTCAGGGTTTCCTCTTAGTTTCATCACACGAATGCCGGGATAGCACCTTAAGTAAGGCCCTGGCGGATGCTTTTCTCATCCTCTACCTATCCTTTTCCGGTTCCAGATAAAATATTCCTAAAGGTCTTAAATAAATTCAGTTCTTAAACAACTTACTCAGCTACTGGAGGCGAAACAAATCCAGTTCAGGCTAAGTATGGTCAAACTAACCTAATTTAATCTAAGAATAGACTAATTTTGAACTTACGAATTTGGAGCAGAAACAAAAATCTCAAGAATACAAGGCATATTTAATCTGGAATGGAGACCTACTATCCTACTGTGAAGTTTGAAACATATTACAAATTTGCAAGGGTGATGACTGATACGTCATCCACAAGGCCATTCTGCCCAGGGGCGGATCTAGAATTTTCGTGAGGAGGCATAGTCTGAAGCATAGACCAGGGACCTTTTGATATTTTCCCGCTAAATGATTTTTTTTTTCAGTATAGGCCTAAATGTATCAAATTTCCCCGCTTATTGCTATATTTTATAATGGAATATGAATCCGATATCTAGACAAATTAGGTATATTTCCAAATAAATGGAAGCTTTCTGTGAGTTAAATTGTTCAAATAATGCAATAAAAATATATATAGGGACACGCTCCCTCACTGGTTCTGTCGCTGTGGAAACTCTCTCTCAAGCAGTGATTCGCCCCCTTCTCCTCCCAAATTCTCGAGCATAACCCCAACTTGATTAATTTTTTTTACGGTCAAAAATCGCTCTAAACTCCACCTACACCGTTCCAATTTTAAGTTTACACCACCACCCCGAAACGAAAAGCATCGTCGGAATTCCTGCTCTCCAGGATGGAATACCTTCAATGTCGTATTTACAAATAAACTTCATACTAAAGGGCTGTATCCTTTAGGGTCAGTTCCTACAAACTATCCTGTGGATGAGGAATCAATGTTCTGAAGAACTATCGACATGCACATTGCAGTGAAATTAAAATTAATCCACATTGGACTGAACGGAATCAAAATGGACGTATCTGTAACCTGAAATAATCTAACGTTTTGTTACCAAATTAACCTCGCCCATTTTTTGAGTTATCCGTCTATGACTCAATGTACCGAGACTAGTGTTGCCACGAGACGAGACGAGACCGAGAAAATGGCTACACCAAATGAGACGAGACAGAGCTCTCGTAATGCAAAGTATACATCTTTTCGAAACGAGACACTCTCTGGGTAAGATATTTTGAGACGAGCCAGTCTAAATTTCGTCTCGTCGGCAACACTAATCGGGACTCTTAAGTTTGCATAACCTTCTCGACAACTACTTATGTCGTAAAATATATAGTTGATTGCGGTATTCTTTTTTAATTATAAGAGATGTAGAAAGGCGCATTTTGCAGTGCCTCTGTGGAGAATTAACAAAAGGTACGTTACGTATTATTTTAGTATAAGCACAAGTAAATAAAGTAATAAATTATCGTATCCCTTAGACTTAGAGCTAGTGCCTTAATGGATATACATTGTTATTTGATCCTAAAAAGAAATTCGCAATCAGAATATAGACGAAATATCCGTATAGCGATATTAAAAGAATACGAAAGTGTATGTAGCAAAACCGTTACAACATATTTTTAATTTAAGTATGGAAACAGGTATATTTCCTGAAAACTTTAAAACTGCTATAATAAAACCTATCTATAACAAAGGAACAAAAAGAGATGTAAATAATTATAGACCAATTTCATTATGAAGCAATTGTTCAAAACTACTAGAAAAATGCATTAAAAAACATTGTAGCCTTCTTAGAACAAAATTATTTTTTTCTCAGAAAATCAGTTTGGTTTTAGAGCTGGAAAAAGCACTTAAGATGCAACATACAAACTTACAGAAACAATATGTAAAGAGATTGACAAAAATCGTACAGTAACAACTGTGTTCCTTGACCTAGCTAAAGCTTTCGAGATCATGTCTCATTATATACTATTAAGTAAAATGGAACACAGTGGAGTGCGAGGTCTGGCATTATCATGGTTCAAAAGCTACCTAATAGATAGAAAACAAGCTGTACAAATAGGTAATAAACATAAGCAATTATTCTTGTATCAAATATGGAATCCTGCAAGGGACAGTTTTAGGTCCTGTGCTATTTTTAATATATATAAATGAACTATGTGAATTAAAACTAGATGGTCATATACAGTCATTTGCAGATAAAACATCATTAACAATTAGTGGTACAACGTGGGATGAAACTTACCATAAAACTGAAATAGAGTTTGAGAAAGTAAGCAATTGGCTAAACGTAAATTTACTAGTATTAAACACTGACAAAATAAAGTATATAACATTTTCTCCAACAATAACTGGACAACCTGTAAGCAACTATGGAAATAAAACTGCATAAATGTGATAAGATCAAAAATTGTAATTGTAAGAGTGTTGTAGGAGAAAAACAAATTAGTTATTTAGGAATAATCATTGATCAACACTTGAGATGGAATCTACACATTCAGCGTGTAATAAAACTATTACGGAAACTATCTTATAAATTTGTACAACTTAGAAATATATTGAACATTATGACACTACGCATAGTGTATCAAGCACTGGTACAAAGCTTACTTCAATACGGCGTAACAAGTTGAGGGGCTAACGAGACGCATTTAAAACCATTAATTGTTCAACAAAATAACATATTAAGAATATGTACAAACAAAACGTATGAAACAAGGGTAGAAAATTTGTATGAAGAATTCTCTGTACTTTATTTACCTAAATTGTACACAAAAGCTGCTCTAATGTATTTTAAAAGAAATGAAAATTAATGGAAAAAAGTACAACATATCCATGAAACTAGAAGCAAAACAACTAAATTTGGATTACACTAGAACAAATAAAGAAATAGCAAAATGCCATTCTAGTAGCATGACGCCAAAAATTTACAATAATATGCCAATATACAGTATATAGAAAAACAGGTTTAAAAAAACTAATGTCAAAATGGGTCAAAACTATATCAAATGAAGAAGTAGAAGCAATCTTATATTAAACTTGTTGTTATATACAAATGATCTTGTAGCGTTGTAGTATTATAGTATCGTAGTATGGATGTATTTTGTAAATAGGTGCTGGTTTCATATTGCACTATATTTGATGACGAAAAAAAAATGTATAAAATAACAAGGTAATAATATAATAAGCAAGAAATGACTTGAGAAGCTGGCTCACACAAAAGCATCAGCTTATGTGAGCCACTTTATATATATAAATTAAAAGAGATAAAAATAAATTCAATTCAGTATTATATAAAAGTACGAAAAATTCAAATGTCATGGAGCTTTGAAGGAATCCAGCAGAAAAAATGGGTAGTCCTACTTAAACGCAAACCTATCCGTAGAATATTCTAGACTGACCTGAAGAGTTGGAACATTATCTAAATCCAGATAGCAAAAGGACGTCCCATGGACTGCTAAGGGACGCCTACCCAGGGTATAGGGACGTTCAAGGAACATCCGAATGGCCGTTTTGATCCCGGAAACGGGATCCGTTTGGGACATATGGAGTCAACAGGACATTTAATGGGCATTTTAAATCCCGAATATATCACATGGACATCCATTCTATATTAGAAAAAGAAGCCAGAGGAATGCAGTGTTGCTCATGTCCGTATGGGACATTCGACTGACATCCCAACAGGATTGGCAAAAACCGTGTTTTTTTTTTAGTAAAAAAAATAGCTTTTTTGTTTCAACCAGGTTTATTTGGTTTAAACTTTTATTTATATTCCATATGGATAGAAATAAGTTTGTTTCTCCTAATGTCCTTATGCAGCAGCGATGTTATGAAGAACGAGATTTACAGCTACAGTGGAATCCGTAACCACTACTCGGTTTGCACCTGAGAGAAATTGTCCACCTGGACTCGAATCCGGGACCCCTTGATTACAAATGCTATGAGTCTACCGATTCATCCACGGAGGACACCTGATAGAAATACGTTGTACTGATCTTGTATACTTGTGAATATAATTAAGAGTCACTTCAGAAGAACAAACAGATACACAACTGCACAAGGGAAATCACTGTACAGAATTATACGAACTAACTAACTCTATGGCTTACGGAACTCGCGAGCTCATCGCCATTTTTGGTTTAAACCAATTGTTTTTCTTTTAAACACCTGGTTTCAACCTTGCGTCCCAACAGGTTTATTTTAGGATATCGCAGCAGCACGTCCAAGAACCGCGTTACGGATCTCCTGAATATTTCGGGATACGATTCGGCAATTTACGACGTCCCTTGGATATTTGTGTTATCTGGAAAGTTTTAATCGGTGTCGTTGGTAAGCGAAAGGGAGTTATTTTTAAGCATTCGTGCTTTTCTTTTATCATATTTTCTATTTATACCAACGGAAACTGTACACTGCCTTACACTTTAAGGATTTTTTTTTTCAAGTACATTTCCGTATCTACTTATTTAACAAGATATTGCAATGACTTTTGCTGCGAGGATTCTTGAAAGTATCTAGTTTAATAAGATTTAAAGTATCGAAATGTAAATGTAAACATACGGTATAAAATATTTATAATCAATTTAATGAACAAAGGGATACATGTATAGTGATTGGCACTCAAAAAATAGTAATTGGTACTGGTGGCTACAGGGATTGGTACCTTTTGTTTTTTCTTCTTAAGGGGGAAAAAAATGTGGTTTGCAAGTTTTGAGTGAAGAAATATGTAGACACTACATCGAAACGTAATTCAAGAAAACCGTAATTAAGCATACAAGCTAAGAAAAAAAAAATCTCGCCGTTTTCGGCGTCACCTGAGAAGACGTGATCACTAATAAGAAGATAAGTGGCTCAGGTGATTTGAAAACGATCGGGGTGGCAGTGGGAACATTGACCGTGACCAAGACAGACGCTTTGCGCATTCATAGCAGTCGTAGCTCGAGTAGTGGCGAAGAAAAATGGAGGTGTCGAAGCAGCTCTTACGTTGTTGTCTGCTTTTATGACTTTACGGTGGTCTCGTCAGCAGCCGAACATTTATTTATTTATTGTCAACACAACAGGCTTTATAACCCAATTAAAGTGTCGCCGATTGCGTCAAGCCTTTGAGGATAATGCTGTGGATGAACGCACCACGAGACATTGGTTCCACCAATTCAGGTCGAAGTCGGGAGATTTGTCCCTATGTGATGAATCCCGCAGTGAGCGTCCACTAAGTTCCTGAAGGAGGCCTAAATAGCAGCTAAACGTGTGGTGAGCTTGCCGAACGCTTTCAGGTGTCTGATGAAACAGTCAGACTTCACTTGTAGCGCGTAGGGAAGGTGCACAAGTTGATCAAGTGGGTACCCCCACACACTATCGCAAGCCAACAAGGACCAACGAGTGACAACACCTTGTTTGTCGTTGCTTTCTCGGCACCGCGGCATACCCATATTCGATCGAGTGCTCACCAGTGACGAAAAGTGGGTTCTTATGAGACTCACAGAGGTCTCGGCCAGACATTGGTTGTCCCCGTGGGATCTTGTGCCTTACACCACAAGACCAACTCTACACCCACACAAGATCATGCTTTGTATCCGGTGGTCTACTCTCCAAGTGGTACACCACAAGCTGCTACCACCGGGCCGAACCATCACTGCGTACCTGCACTCACAATAATGGGAACGTTTGCAACATGCACTGCAGCAGAAGGAGACAGCATTGGTGAATCACAAGGCCATACTGTTCCTTGCGAACAATGTTAAGCTGCATGGGGCGCGGGTGGTCGCTGAGTGCTACCAGACAGCGACTTGGCTGGAAGACTGTGATCGACCGTACTCCTCGGACGTTACAGCAACAAATTATCATCTCTTCCATTCCATGGACAACCATATTTGTGAGAAATCCTTCACCAATGAGGTAGGCACTCACGGTGTTCTTTCCGTCCAAGGGCGCCAGTTAAACTGCGAGGGCATTGCGCAGCTGGAGGAAGGTTGGCGTAAGGTGCTGGATGCCGATGGGAATTAATTTGAGAACTATTAGTAAGTGACATTTTCTGTATGCTTATAAGAAGCGACAAGAACATTTTTGGTCACATTCTACGTTAACGTTTAATGAAAGCGTAATATTAAATACAATATCAACTCATAAGTTTTTATTGCCTTTGGTGAATCCTGATCCATTACAAATATCATACAGTATGCTACAAACTGAGGGTAGATCTCCTATCCTAACAGACAATCCAGCAAGCTGGTGTGAATGTGATACCGGGCTCCAAGTCTCAGAGATAAGATCGGCCAACAATTCGTGTTATTTCTTTTTTATCATTCCATTTCAATTACTGCCACTATATCAGACAGCAATTAGCACAGGTTCTATTAACCGTAAGCAGTTAATCTAGGAACACGAAAATTAAATATGATTTTATTTTCCTTATAATCTTCAACATATAATTTTGATAGTATAGTAATTTGCACTAGTGTGCCGATTACTATAAACACAAGAAAATTATTATACAGTGATTGACACCCCCTTCCTTTCTCACAACCGAAGTTTCAGATATGGAAATTTTCAAATGCCAGTAAACACGTTGTTGGTTTTTAAGTTTAAATATATCACTTAAAAGAAATGGAACTACATTTTGGTAAAACGAATGATGGTAGTATATGTAATGGAACAATCCTTAACAAATTCGTAGGAAATTAGACAATATTAGAAAGAAGGAAAACATACCAAGCTTTCCTGTAGCAAAACTCACTCTAATGTGCACCTTGGGGGGGGGGGACTCCCGCTCACAACAAAGAAGAAACCCCAGTTGTGCATTCAGTTGTTGAACTAACGTAAGTCAGTGAATTTACTCAATGTCTTATTATTTCAATAGAAGTTTGGAAAGTGCCAATTAATATCTGGGTGGCGACAACTGTAGGGTTTCCCCTACGTATCTCGGTTATATTTATTTGTGGAGGAGACTGTTACCATGTGTTTCTCACTCCCTATGCTATATAACGGCTACTCTGTACATTATGTTGTGTGTCAAGCTTCCCAGGCAGTAGCCTCGTGTTTTTATTGTATTCAGTGGCTGAGTTAATTTAAAAAAAATGATAAATAAATGTAACCGTTTTCAGATTTAAGCTCGTTTCAGACTACAAAAGTAAACTACCAATGTGTCTGGAGCGTAAGGTTTATAATCAATGTGTCTTACCTGTAATGATGTACGGCTGCGAAACTTGGACATTGAATACGCAAACGACTCAAAGATTAAGAGTTACACAAAGAGCAATGAAGAGATGCATGCTAGGAATAACCAGGAGGGACAGGAAGATAAGTTAATGGATTCGCGCACAAACAAAGGTGGAGGATGTAATCAAGACTGCGAAGAAGATGAAGTGGAGATGGGCTGGTCACATAGCTAGACGAACAGATGGAAGATGGACGACGAATATACTACATAGGATTCCCAGAAGAAGAAGAAGAAACGACCGAGAAGACGTCCAAATGCAAGATGGGTAGATGAAATCAAGAGTTTTTCGGGAGCTACATGGATGAGGTAGGATAGCAGTAGACCGAGATGTGTGGAAAGAAAAGGGGGAGTCCTTCTTCCAGCAGTGGATAGAAAACTGATGAGGCAATGCTGTACCATTGAGACACCGGATGATTTCCCCCGTCTAATAGCATGTAAACTAATTTTCCTAATATAATAAATCGGAAATAAATGGAGCTATTGACTTCCAATTTTGTAATAGAAAATATTTAAAAGTTTTACATTCTTTCTGTATTGAGTAATTTACATTTTCTTATTTATAGCATACAATTTGGCAACATCAGTTGTGACACTGAAGACAGGCTTTCTGTTTGTTTTTCCTTCACGCGGTCATTTTTGGCTCCAGACGTAAACAGAAGCGGGGGAATGAGCTCTGTCTACTTTCGGTCTGCATGACACATTCCTTCTCACTTCCGCACTGTTCATTCTTGTAAGTTTGTAACCATTGTATTGTCTGTTTAGTCAAAGAACATGGCTACTTGCAGATAAATATCTTGGATTTATTTCAGATGGTGTTGTTTGATTTTGTAGTGTGGTTATACCGGGAAATATTTTAGGAAGGCAACGCAGCGCCAGCTGTTGGTTCGAGGTAGTCGCGGTTGTTTCACCTTTCCCCGCCCGCCAATCGGGCCGGGGCTCCCTGTTAAAACTAGGCCGCATGTTGAATTATAATTATACAACCAGGGCGTTATTAAATTTTATTTTAAGGCAACTGTGGCTCAAGCCGAATAGATAATGAAGGGAGAATTGGAAGAGTGAAGAAAGTGGAAGAAAACTGGAGAAACCAGGGTGTTTGTCCCACTACAAAGTCCACATGGTACGATTCAGAATCGAACCGAGAACCCCACGCACCAGATGTGAGCGCTCTGTCGCCTACTCTAGCCAGACAACTACAAGAGAACGCCTTCCAAGGGGTCTCTTTTGTCCCGTCAGGTAGTCCTACTTGAGAACAACGTTCAAAGACGTTTTTTCCTCCTGACATCATCTAGTGTATTGTTGTCACAGAAAAAAGTTATCAGGTTTTGTGTAGTCATTTTTAACTAAATGCAATTAACTTCACGATAAGGTTTCGTCTTTCGACAACCTTCGCGGTAAAAAATGGCATATAAGAAACTTGACTAGTGCCCATAATGCATTGCGAACCTTTCTAAAAAGATGAGAAATTGTTCTTTCAATTTTGAAGAATAAATGACTTGCGTAAAGTATTGGATTCTCATCTCAGAAGATCACGTTTTCTATCCAAAGCGAATACTTTGTTGGAAACCACGTTTTTCGTTTTTTTTTTTTTTCATGGAAACTTTCGTCGAACAAGAGTGAAAAATTCCGCTCTTCTGATTTAGTGTGTATTTTCAATCTTTTTGAGCTGCAGCCCGTCTATCCTCTGATCGTACGCTGCGTATGGAGGAACGAGGAGGAAAAGTACCATCCCGGTATTTACGGTACTATACGTGGCCGGCGTAATCTTTATTCCCAGTGCTGCTTCGTAATTGCTGCTTTCAACCTTCCGCGCTCCTCCTCCTTTACGCTATAGGTCTATCTCCTCAAGTAAATAAGTAAAGCGATACGCACGCGCCGTGAACGGCACATGGGGGATGCGCAGGGAGCGCTACACATATTCTCGACCTACGGTACGAAGTGAGATGGGATGGTCATTCCCACGCTCGACCGCCTTTACCTTCCCAAGGTGCCCAAAAGTACCACAGACACTCTGTCACTCAATTTGATAGGAGGCTGAGTGCTACTCAGAGCGCCAGGCTTGGGAACACTGCGAAAAAAAGTCTCCAGTGTCCTGGCCGGAATTTGAACCCGGTCCACCTGATTCGTAGTCAGACACGCTACAGCCTGAACCACGCATACTCTATATTCTCAAGTAGAGTCGAAACTGAGGCTGATTTCCAGAATGCATATGTTATGTAGAATTGTAGACCTTCTTGACTACCAGAGTATTATTATCCATTTAGAAGTAATTTCGGAAATGTCATGGTCGGAAACAACCAATTTAATTAAGGTCAATGTGTATGTGGTACGATGCTGAAACATGCGACTAAACCAATGAACGTAACATATGTGTGTTGTTCGGTCCGCACCTGCTTATCTTTATATTATTTTAGTTATGCATGCTGCCACCTGCTTTGACTCCATATTTTTGAATTAGCTGAGAGCTTACCTGTGTGGTGTTACCGCGTGTGAAGAAGGATAGGAAACAGAGTGTGATGCCAGAGTAGGATGACCTTCACATGCGTAAGACCTGTACCTGTAGTTCCAGTCGTCTACATGTGTTATGAGCCGTTTAGAAGCATTCTTTCCAGAGAATAGATTTTAAAAAAAAGTCCAGATTGGATAGGTTCTAAAATTCACTGGGAATTCTAAAATAAAATTCTGTCCTGTAGAAAGATGAAATTTGTGATTTATTTTATTGTTGAGCCTCGATGTAACAGTATTGTGGAGACCGAATTGTATTTCATTGAAGAGCTGAGCCGAAAGGGTCGTTCTTGGAATCCCGGACATCGGTGCAAACCTGGAACAGGTCAAGTTTTTTCCCCGGTCACAACTACGTTCGGGACAGCCAGTGATCCGGTTTCAGCTCTGCACACGTGATCCGATCTTGACCCAAATGTCCAGAATGACTTTTGAAGATTTTATTAATTTTATCCTATTCAATACTTTAAGCACAAAATTTGGCGCTTTGGGGAGTAACACCCGTGGTCCAGTCTCTCCTGTAAGAATTAATGTTCAAATGTAAAAAATGTATAATAAGGAAATAATTATATTTATGATTTCCCTTCCCGGTCATTGGGTCGAATTCGGGTCAGGCCGAGTCCCAAGCATAGACCCAGTGACCCGTTTCAGGTCTTGAATTATTCACAAATTCTTTCAGAATACTGTTTCCGAGAGGGAGAGTTGATTTGCACGCCTCCGGAGATATTTTTATTATTTCCGGGGATATAAGACGATTTTCATCTGTTATATTGTTGGATTTTTTTTGGCTGCGTATATTTCGTGCTCTGGAGTAAGGCCCCTTTTCCGGTCACCCGGAAAGAAACAATGTAGAATTTTCCCTCCACGTCACCGGGTCGAAATCGAGGAGGGCCTAGTTCATTATATCATTCCGGCCTTAACGTAATGTGACTGAGGAAAAACCTTGAATTAAAACTTAGTAAGGATGACAGGCCACTGCGACAATCCCAGGACCATCTGAATGCAAATTGAAAGCCTTATTAAGTAATAGTGTGACCTATTTACTTCTTTGCTATGCTCCCAAAGAGGTTTATTGGTAACCAGTGCTCCAAGTGGGTTAGAAAAGGTAAGGGAACGCTTGCACCTAGTGGTGGCGATTGATTCATTTAAGTAGTCAACAATATGCCTCAGTAATAAAAACGTAAGAGAACGCTAATTCCAAAATTGAAAAAGTAAGGAAACTGTGTTCCTTGCTTTCCCCTCACTTCGAGCTATGACTCTAACTTGTGTGATGAAGTACTCAGAATTTAATTTGAATTTAGCTTTAGGCAACTTTGGCTCAGGCCGGATGGATGATGATGGAATGAAGAAATTGGGAGGGAACGGGAGAACCCCTAGAAAACCCACGCACACGGTATCCACCACAAAGCCAACGTGGCATGAGCAGGGATCGATCCTACAACCCCTAGCACCAGCTACCAATTGAGCTACACCGCGGCCCGGTGAAGTACTCAGAGGGTAAGTCAGCAGAATATACTTTTACAATTACACGTCTTTTCTTATGGTGGCACGAAGAACGGTAGTTCAAGTGACGCTAAGAAACGAGTGTTAACGGCTCTCACATA
>JAGDQP010043313.1:0-16256 GCA_022664845.1 Lepisma saccharinum | reverse complement strand
AGTTTAAATGCGTTTACAGGGGTTCGTACCTAATCGTAATATCAATCTAGATACAGGAATTGACTGTTGAAGGGTCTAACAGTTTTGAGCCTTTCGTGTGGGCGTCAACGCGAAACATTACGTCACAGATTATCAGCTTGTGTTGTTAGCGAGGCTGCGAGTCAATCAACTGTGGCAAATGTTTTCTTGCACAAGTCCAGCCAAGTCTTATCGTTTGAGAATTTTTGTGTGATTCAAGACGGTATGAGTCATGTTGCCAATTTTAAATACGATACTCCACAAGCTACTAAAGATACTGTATAATTTGCCCAAAATGAAGAGAAATTATGAATGAAAGTCATTTGTAAAATTTTGTGATGTTCGTTGGTAAATGGTTTGCTTAAAACCAACAAAATAATATTAAATATCCATCAACACAAAAGTATTTTACACAGTTGTGAAGAACAAATATAATGTGTGACGTTTTAATCGAGGATCTGAGTATGATACTGAACCAAATATTAATTAGTGCTTCAAGAAAATCAAAAGTTCAAGTTTAATTAAAGGTTTTTGATTCAAAATTTAATTTTCTTTATCTTTTTTCTAAATAAATAAGTCCATCCTTTAAAATACACTTGAAGTGAAATAAAAGGATTATTTAAAGCAATTTAGGAGAATTAATGTGGTAATAG
Organism: Lepisma saccharinum; assembly: GCA_022664845.1. Taxonomy (NCBI): domain Eukaryota; kingdom Metazoa; phylum Arthropoda; class Insecta; order Zygentoma; family Lepismatidae; genus Lepisma; species Lepisma saccharinum. The sequence continues at coordinate 15,585 of JAGDQP010043313.1, read as the reverse complement.
CGGCGATCCGTTTCAGGCTTAAGCACCAAGAGCTGTGAATCCTTACTCAACCACTCTGTTCGTCTCTCGACAACTTCCAACTCAGAAACTACTAAGACAACATAAAGCATGATACTATACTGCCTCCTGCCAAGCAATTGTTGGGAGTTATTTGAGAAAAAAGTTAAGTGAACAGATTGACAACTTCTCTGTAGCAATAAAGAGATATCTGCTGTCTTGTTAACAATTTGCCGGGACAACGGGGCACATGACAAAAAAGGATAGTCCCGTTAAAAACAGGACGTCCTGTCATCCTACTATAAAGCCCCGAAGCTCCATGAATAAAATTTAATTCAATAAATTCATAGAGAGAATACATTTAACCGCATATTTCTCTTGCTTCATTGAAATTAGCAGACAACAAGTTCGCTTTTCTGACGATTTTTCCCTCACTCGTAACGTAATAAAAATCGTCCTATCAACAGTTAGTTAATACTAAGGATAATATAATTTAAGTAAATTAATCACGCCGTTTTGCATTCCGGAAAAAAATATTCAGGGTGGAGAAAGGACTCGAACTGACAACCCTTTGCTTCGCGGTCGGCAAGCTTAGCCACTAGCCACAGAGGACACTGCTCTATTGCACTTTCATTAGAGTTTATTAGCACAGCATTGAATGACAGTTTTCACTTCGAAATTTCAAACCAATATTGTGTCTTTCTTCTCGCGGATATAATAGCTTATGCTACATGATTATGCATGCATATGTTGTATCTGTAACTTTTGTTTGTGTAATGTTTTTCAAATGAAAGAACATTATCTGTAATATTAAAGATATACACTGTTTCATAGAGCCAAGAGAAATATCCCTTCTTTCCTCTGAATTTCCCTGTCAATTTCCCTATGTTGCCAAATCTCTCACTTTTGGACTTAATTTTTTTCGATCATTTCTTCATGTTTCTGTTTTTTCGTTATAATTTCATTATTTATTAATATTTTTGTGACAAAATTTCAAGAAATATTCGTCTTTACATACTTCACGTGTTTGACAATTAATCGAACGCCAGAATTCAAGGAGAAAAATATTATTTCTCAAAAACTGTCAAATAAAGACATGCGAAAAATTTTTTGAGCATGAGTGTACTTGGACAAAAACTTCATTCACAAAAAACGCGACGAAACCGTCTACATTTCAAACTCCATGTTCACACGTCAAAGAAGAAAGTTTTATATGGTTAACTTAGAAAGAAACAGTTTCATTCTTGAAACAAAAAACGCTGAAACATCGATTCTGCTTTATTCATAATTACACTCGTAATCGCTAATACGCCAATTTAACTTCATATAAACTGTATTAACATCATTGTGACTAGATCACATTTACCGAATAAAAAACATACTTCAACAACTTGTCTGTATGAAAAATACTTTACATGCGTGATTCATTTTTCTAACAATTGATGAGGATAATCTTCAATATATTGCTTCATATATTTCACAACTGTCTTCATATCGACCAAAGGGGAAAAATTCTTACACTATTAAGAGTAATCTCTTACAAAATACGTCTACAAAAATAAAGTTCTAGCTCGATACAATAATTTAATATAAATCCACATTTCATTACAACTTTCTCATAGTATAGTAACTAAAAAAATATTTAAACTTGTGTCCTGCCACAATATTATAATGCAAGTAGCTAACAATTATCTACCCTTCGAAAATACGACAAAATACTGTTTTACTTAATGTAAAAATGTATGCCTTGCACTTGACCATTATAAATTTATGCCACAGCCTCGTTTAGAGAAAATTTTATTTTTGCATGAAACGGTCTTCTATAGTATTAAAATGTTAATTACACGTTTACGAAGTCTATGTTTGCTGTACTGATGAAGTAACATGATTTAATACGGATCAAAGCACAGCATAAATAACATCCTGTACATTACAAATAAGCTTAAACTATGAACAACACTACTTTAAGAAAACTATTCATAACTTTATCAACAGATAATGCAAGCAACGGAGAATTGCTACTTCGATGACTATTTATATTCTGGTAATATTGAAAATTTTTCAACGTATGAAAACAAAACAGAAATGGCAGTGACTTAGCACAATTTCTTGATACGTTGTTTCCCAAGTTTCTCCGTAGAACAACATATTAACTTTTCGATCGGTCTTGCATTTCCTCAAATTAAAGAACCGTGATTTTAATATAACAAGTAATTGATATGACCACCTGATAGATATTCATATTTGAATTAGAAAATTGTTAGAGATTAACTTTACCCTCATGTACGATTTGTTCTTAGGAAGTGTTTCAAAGAATGTAACAGGCAATTACATATACCAGAGATAAATCCAAATCAATCATGTGTCTGTGCGAGCCACAAAAGCAGTATATATATATATATATATATATATATATATATATAATGCAACTACGAAACTAACTCGGTCGTAACAGCTAGAAAATCATCCAGATGACCTCATCATGCATACCTTATCTGGATTATATATGTATGTACCAACTTATAAATTTCCTAACCTCCTTTTATACGTCATCTTACAACTTCCGAATAATAGTGTGTGTAATCAGTTCTGATGGTTTCATTTACGTCGGAATATTTCAGTTCAATAATGATTTTATACAATCATCCTGTAAGCGTAATTGCATTCCGTTCTTTAAAGGTGCAATTTAATAGTCTATGTATATTTTTCATTAAACTGAATATTTATATTTACACGCCCGCAGAGACAAAAGTGTTCCACAGCAGTAAATGTAAACTAAATTACGCAATATATGACTGAATAATTGCCATGCCATTACGTCTATGTCATGAACTAGAAACTAATGTTCAGTTGGCATCAATTCTAAATTCATAATGTACCATAATTAACTCCAAAAGAAATTATTGATCTAAGTATTCTCAGTTTGCTCTGCTGTAAAAACGAAACTGGAAGCAAAATTAATAGTTTGTTTGCTGTCAGTATTCAATCTTTTCACATTAAATATATTCAATAACTTACATTATTTAAAAATCAGAACTATGACCACGTACACAACCAGTAAGGGAAAGCAATCTAGAATTTACTTCCACAATTTTCACACAAATCAAACCTTATGTATCCAATTAAATTACAATGAGATATTTATTTCATGCTACTACAATCTTATTAATACTATGATCCGAAGATAGTAAATATTCACTACAAAATACCATTGTATATGTTAATGTGAAGGTGTTGTATAAAATTACATAACATGATACAGTCTTCTACAATTTGGTCAATATCGAAATAACTACAATGTGAGCTTGTTTCTTAGCTGCGTATACTATTCGGGGAACTTCAAAATTGTCTCATGAATTGCTTTAGCAACATAATCAATATTATTTGTGTTTAATCCACACATGTTAATACGCCCGCTCTTCAACAAGTAGATGTGGTAAAAATTAACAAGATGTTCAACTTGACGAGCTGAAAAAGAAACATGAAATATTAATACTTGTCAGTATTTATTTAAATTTTTGTTCAAATCAAAAATGAGAAAAGAACTTACAGAACTGTGTCAGCAAAAACACTAAAAAAATTAAACCAGCCAGTATAGAAGAATTACATACAACACCAGGAGCTTAAGACTGAAGGGTGCGTTAATTTCAATGTAAGAAAAAACACACAAATTCAGACAAACAGTGTAAATTTTTCATTGCTGATTTAAATATCACACAATAAGATCTAAATCTGCATATATTAGTCTATTTCATGAAATAAAAAGAGATCGCTTGCGCATTTGATTAATATATCTTTTGAAAATAAAATTGACACTTACAGAATTAATATATTATCTTTCAATAAAGTAAATCCCATGCCTTGGTGAGATTATTGGGAACTAATCTCGGTATGAAAAATTAAGCTTCAGTTAAACACAATACACACATGTTATGTGTACATACATTGCAGATGCCTCAATGTATAACAGTGTGAACAAAATAAAAAATAAAGAAAAGGAACGACGCGAATATGTGTAAGCAAGAAAACAACAGACTATTGGAAAAGATCTAAAGGAAGGATGACTTTGCAGTCGAGCGGTTTGTGCTGAGGGTCATAGGATCGAATCCACTCGCCGTCTCTATCTTTTTCTTTCTTAACTGTAAACTATTGTGAACGTTCGATAAACTCATGTAGACAGAGTGCACCAGCCGTCACTTCAAAAGAAAGGGATCATGGGCAATCGTGTTACATCAAATCGTACAGTCATGCCCGAGTCACACTGTCTGAAATATTCTCTCTAAGCTATTATCAGTGAGGTGAGCGTAGTATATATGGATAATAAATAAAGCGACTAATTCATGGAAAAAATGTCAGAATATAAAATAAAGAGAAGTTGTTTTTGCAATGTTTGCTTAGTTATATTCGTGAGTCTAAATCAATCTCGACTAATTTTAAGTATACTTGCTTCTCAAAATTATACTAAAAAGCCAAAAAATAATTTTGTTATCAAATATCTAGGCAATATTAAGCTGAACTATAAAATGCAAGGTGACATGATACAATCTGCAATTCTGCATGCATTATACCAAATTCATAACTTACTTGCCTTAAATGTGATTGATTACATGTTACAAGGGGAACCTTGCCTTTTATAGTTGAATTGAGAGCTGCCTAGATATTAGATAACAAAATTACCGTCTTTGTCGCACTTTATATATAATACCTGGCAAATGCAACAGACCCCACTACAAAACCTGTTCTATTTTTGATCCCAGTCTTTCTTTCGTACATCCTGTCACTCACAAGACGTACTCTTTCCGACACTCCGGTAGCTGCATATCTTCCAACCTCATTTATCTCCTTCTCTGTAACCTATGTTCCGCCTTCTACGTTGGCGAAACCCAAACTTTTCTAACATTCCACATCAACAACCATCGCTACTCCTCCAAATATCAACTTCCGCACCTCCCAATACCTGAACACACTTCTTATCACGGCTGCACCTTTGACGAAACCTTTAGAGTCAGAATCCTGAATGTCCTGAACCCAAACTCACTTGCCACAATTAGAAAGAGATGGGAGCAGACGTACACCTCCATCCTTTCCGCCAACCATGAACCTGGCCTCAACTGCCTGTAACTCCTTGCAGCGGTTTCTTCTTCTTCTTCCTTTCTCTTCTTTGCTTCGTCTCTAGTTGCACTCTTATTCTATTTCTCTATATTATTTCTTTGTTCTCCCCTTCATCTTCATCAATATCATTATTAGTAATTTTCCCTTCCCTCTGACTCTTTACCCTCTCATTCCTTCAGGATGCACCTTCCTTGCTCCTAGTAATCTTCGCACTGTGTTTTCTCCGACCCATCTAGTCATTTTTCCGCCTTCATAACCTAGCCACACTGTCCCCTAGTATCAGTTGACCAATATGGCGTTTCCTTAACACCAGTCCAGCACCTGTCCGCTCCGTCCATTTTTTTTATCCTACCAGTTGAAAACGCTTTTCACATGGTAGGAGACAAAATGGACAGAGCGGACAAAAGCGGGACGTATATGACTGGGGGGTGTCCTAGTCATATACGCAAAACTTTCGGGTGATGATTTGTCACACCAAAATAAGAATAAAAGTTCCTATAAACATGTTGCGCTTTGTTTTGGAGGTACAGTGTTTCCAACTAGGATCTCAACTTCGGCGCCTTATTATGGGAAGAAAATTGTCTCAATAAGTCAGAAACGATAGGTGCAATGAAAATTTCGCTTGTAAAATTTATTTCTAACAACATAGTGCATATGAGGAGTAGAAACATTATGTTACCGTGTTCTCAGTGTTGCCAACCTGTTATAACATTAAACATTTTCAAATTGCACTAAGTCGCTTTACTGGGTATTTAAGGTCCTCTAGTGATAACACATGTAAGGCATACAGCGCAGTGTTGCAAACTAAGGATGAAATATCTTGGAAAAATACGTAGTTACGTAATTTTGGCATTTTGATATGTATGAAAAAATTGTTATGTCTTGTTAAATGAAAAACTTCATATTTTCATTTAAAACTTTAAACATTATTTTTATATAGACCAGTACCTTTGGACTTCAGCCCGTCACGATTTGCCTTTAGCTGTTAAAATCCACACCCATGCCCCTGCCGGGACTCGAACCCGAGCCCTTTGAGCCAAAGGCCTACCGCCGCAGACCGCTCGGTCGGCTCATATTTTCATTTTGTGTCCATGTTTTTGATCTAATGCGATCCATTTAGCTACAATCCATTCCTTCTTTTTCCAACTTTGACCTTTCATAACTCCCGAAGTTGGCGACACTGAGCATCATTTTTGGTATCATTGGATGTATTTTGCTTCGCAGATTTATTTTCAATTAACAGTCTTCGTAGCGCCATTAGAAAAAAAAAGTTTGTGTTGGGGTGGCAACACTGCTTATCTGACATTGTTGTGTGCTTGACCAGTGTCCCCCTTCCGTAGGCATCAGGTTACCGGCACACATTTTTAAATCTTTGCTCTTTTTTCAAGTTATTTTGGGGTGTCCAGTATTAGTGAAACACCCTATATGACTATCACTATGGCTTATGGAACTCGCAAGATCATCGCCACAGTAACAAACGTTCGCTATTGGATTCTATATACCAGTATATATATTTATATATATATGGGCCGGGAAACCGGGACAGGACCGGCAAACCGGGACTGTGGCCCCAAAAGGCTTCTCCCACTGAGAGGAGACCCCTTAATTCCTCTTGCTAAGGATTAAGGGAACCGACCGGGGTAGATGCCTAATGTCCAATCCATACGTTCACGTCGTGGTGCCTGTAAGTACCCAAGCAACTGCTTGTCGAACGAACATGGATGGGCTGCTCACCAGCTCGCATTAGCAGACAGCGTGGTGAGTCAAATGTCAGCACCCCTCCTTTCTTTATACATGATGGTACAACTAAGGAAACAGCATTGGAGGACCTTATTGCCCGGAGGACGGAATGCAGTTGGCAACGGCAGCGGTCAGTCCTGCAGGAAGTCAGAGGGTCAAAATGCTCGGGTTTGGACTATAGACTGCCAGCACACCGACACGGCAACTTGAACGGACCTATACATGGCGACTCTCAACTGTCAGTCACATGCTGGAGAGGACAAATTAGAAGAATTGCAGAATAAACTCAAGAGCATTACGTGGGACATCATAGGACTATCAGAAGTGTGGAGGAAGAATAAAGAACAGTTGGAACTACCGTCGGGGCACACGTTCCACTTTAAAGGAACAGAAAATGGAAAACCGACAGGCGTTGGCTTTATAACTATTATTGTAAAGACTTGAAGTCACGGATCACAGAAATTGAAGGAGTTTCAGATAGAATCGCACGGATATTAGTAAAGATAAACAACAAATACACTATGGAAATTATACAAGTGTATGCTCCAACAACCTCACACCAGGAGGAGGAAGTCGAAGACCTATACGAGGAGATACAGAAGATTTTGGATAGTAGCAATTCGCATTACCAAATTGTACTGAGAGACTTCAATGCGAAAGTAGGAGCCAAGCAGAGCAGTGACACGGAAGTGGAAAACTATGGATTTGGCAAAAGAAATAAGAGAGGAGAGAAGTTAGTGGAATTCTCAGAAGCCATCATACTGTTCATTTCCAATACATTTTTCAAGAAACCGCCCCAGTGGAAGTGGACATGAACGGCCCAAATGGGATCAAAAACGAAATACACAATGTTCTATCGAATAACAGAAAAAAATCTTCAAGACGTGTCTGTTCTGAACATTTTAAAAGTCTCGAGTGATCATAGGATGGTTCGATGTAAGCTGAAACTAAATACTAGACTTGAGAGAAAGAAGCTTATCAGAGTAAAACCGCCTGTTTTAGAACTGGAAAATGTAGGGAAAAACACACACCTTCGAGATGAAATTAAGCAACAGATTCAGCGCCTTGGAAGAGTTAGAGGATGAAGAAGACATCAATAGCAGAACTAAAATACTGACCGAGATAATAAGAGAAACAGCCAAGGAAATAGCAGGCACCAGGAAGAAAAGAGAGATCAAAATCTCAGAAAAAACTACTCTTGAAGATGAAAAGAAGGGAAATGAAAGCCGAGGAAAATTACATAAGGGGATTAAATACACAGAGCTAAATAAAACTGCAAGGATGAAAATAAGAGAGGATGTACGAAGATACAACGAAAATCTTGTTAGAAATACAATCGAGGAGAACAAGAGCCTGAAGAAAACCAAACAGGAGCTTATGATAGGGAAAAAGCAAATAATTGCAGTTAAGAGACCAGACCGAAATAAGAAAGAAATTATAAAAATATTTGAAAATTTCTACACAGAATTTTACTACTCGGAAGAAGAGCTAGGAAATGAAGGTTCAGAAGAAAATGATGTAGATGTCCCAGACGTAATGAAAGAAGAAGTGGATAAAGTACTTCGAGGGATGAAGAACGGAAAGTCGCTAGGAGAAGATGGATTCACAGCAGAGATGTTTAAATGGGGAGGTGAAAACATGAAAGAGGAACTTGCGAAATTATTCTCTATGTGCCTGAGGAAGAGAGAGATACCCAGAAGTTGGAATAATGCTCTTATAATTTTGTTGTACAAGAAAGGGGACAAAGAACGCGTCGAAAACTACTGACCAATTAGTTTACTCTCAGTTCTATACAAAATCTTCACCACGAAAATGCGTACATCAAGCTACTGCGAAACATTTATTCGACTGCCACATCTGCCATTAGACTACATCAAGAAAGTGAAAAATTTTAAGTTGGAAAGGGGGTAAGGCAAGGAGATTCAATTTCCCTAAAACTGTTTTGTGCGGTTCTGGAGAGTGTGTTCCAAAATTTAAGCTGGGATGAAGTTGGAATTTAAATAAATAGCAAATATCTTCATCAAATACGGTTCGCTGATGATATAGTCCTGTTTGCTTCAAATGCGGAAGAACTACAAATCAGAATGGAAGAACTGAATAATGAGAGTTCGAAAATAGGCCTTAAAATTAATTTAAGCGTAAAACGAAGGTCATATACAATCAACATGCTGAAAAAAGGGAAATAAAGATTAGCGGAGAGACAATAGGCATAGTTGATGAGTATGTTTACCTAGGCCAGCTCAAAACAGCGAATGCCAAGTTGACTGGTGAAATGAATAGAAGATGTAAAATGGCGTGGAGTTCGTTTGGAAGACTACACTTTAATTTCAATAGCAAACTACCAATGTGTCTGAAGCGTAAAGTTATAATCAATTTGTCTTACCCGTGATGATGTACGGCTGTGAAACTTTGACATTGAATGCGCAAACGACTCAAAGATTGAGTCACACAAAGAGCAATGGAGAGATGAATGCTAGGAATAACCAGGAGGGACAGGAAGACAAATGAATGGATTCGCGAGCAAACAAAGGTAAAGGATGTAATCAAGACTGCGAAGAAGCTGAAGTGGAAATGGGCCGGTCACATAGCTAGACGAACAGATGGAAGGCGCACAACATGCACTACATTAGATTCCTAGAGAAAAAGAAACGACCGAGACGACGTCTAAATGCAAGATGGGTAGATGAAATCAAGCGTTTTTCAGGAGCTACATGGATGAGGATATCAGCAGACCGAGATATGTGGAAAGAAAAGGGGGAGGCCTTCATCCAGCAGTGGATAGAAAACGGCTGAATATAATAAGGTAAATTGAAGATAAATGAAGGGGTAAAAAAGATAATACTTACAGCTTGGACTCGAGTTGTGTACATAATAATGGTAAGACGTGTGTTGGTGTCGCTCTCGTGTGAACTGCAATTTAAATGCTAGAAACGGACTGGACATGAAAGACAAGTAAGTCAACATTCTTCATATTGGTAGGAGATAAACTTCTGCAAGTATTAACTTCCCCCGATATTTGGAGGGGAGTTATTACGGAGTAAAGTTGTACATATAATCCTTACAGAGCTATTAGACAAGCCACGTCCAAGGTTACTTATTGCGTGTGTAAGAGGTCATTGATGTGTTAAAAAAATATGCTAAGTTGCATTTTGATATAAAAACGGAAGAACATAAAAAAAAAAGAATTGAAGAAACTGTGATTTGGTGGCAGGCAACCAACAACATACTTGAGTTTGGTTGGTTGCATAACGATCGGGTAATTCCGTAAAGCATTTGCAGCATGTAGCTTGGTGATTCAAGCGACGCACAGTGGTGCCAAGTGCCAAAAACGTGGCGAAAAGTCGAAAACATGATTTATTTTTCAGAAACTTCACTACAATAGTGTTTTTGATGTCGCTGAATTCAAATTTGACATTAGTTATGTCAAAAAACAAAATGGCGGATCCAATATGGCGGATATGAAATTGAAAAATGTGTTCAATAAATGCAAATCGGTTGTTTTTTTTTTGAAAACGTACATATAATAATGGTTATGGGATCGCTGAATTGAAATTTGACAATATTTTTTTAAAAAATGGCGGATCCAATATGGCGGATATGAAATTGAAAAATGTGTTCAATAAATGCAAATCGCTTTTGTTTGGAAACTTACATATAATAATGGGTTTGGGATCGCTGAATTCAAATTTGACATTATTTTTTTTCAAAAAACAAAATGGCAGATCCAATATGGAGGACTTAAATATAGAAAATATTAATATATCAATGGAAATCGGCATCTATAATATTGTTGAGGTCACAGATTCTTTATTTAAGGTTATTTGTTGGAAAATTATGAGGCAGATGTAAGAAATCAACAAAACTAACAATACAAACAATTTTTTGAAGAACTAAAACCAGGGAAATGTTTAATGGCTCCAAAAAGGAAACGTTATTGCATAAAAAATGAACAATACAAAACGGGCACGAACGGGCTTCAGGCTTTGTAGTACTATGTTAAACAATGATTTTGGTCATAAGAACAAGTTATTTGATCGTGGGACATCGTGGGACTTTCGACGTTTGCATCACGACATTTGAAAATCGACAATTTACAAGCGTATTTTAATTGTTTAAGTTATACAATAACAATTAATATACTTACTTTCAACAGTTTTTTCCATTTGAATCTATGCCAAACTAGTAAACAGTACAAAATACTCTGCGCGGTCGAATATAAAATACCGATAGCGTTTCAATGTGGCGATATGAGACTCGCCATTCACGAGAGGTTACAGCAGCTTAAAGTAGTCAGCTGCTTATACTGACCGTTGTAAACGCTCATTTCGAAGGCGGCAGGTACCAACCTAACTATTAAGGGACTTAAACCTCCCCTACTTACAACTTTGTTTTGGGGACTTTTCGCCACGTTTTCGGTATTTGGCACCATAGTGCGACGCTACCTGAACAGAACAGTATCCTATCGTTTTTGAGAAAGCATCGACCGCTCGCGGAGACCGAAGAATCGTTGTACCCGTTCGTATCACGAGCCGACTATTGCTTTTGGGACCTCAGTCCGGACATTATATCGAGCAGCGTGACAACAGCGTACGCGATGGCAGAGAGACGTAAGAAACCTGGCTCAGCGGAATTAGCAGATTACACAAGAGTGAGCATGCAGAAACTTGCAGCAGAGTGGAGACTTAACTTTTGCGGGAAAATGGAAGATAAAGACATGACGCTGAATAATGCTTACCAGGCAAAATATAGAGAAAAGGTTAAGAAAAAACAAATAAGTGTGGGAGCTTCAAGATCGGCGAAAGAGGATAGGGAGCTCATAGAGAATATCGTTAAGGAAGTAGACACCGAATGGGAAGAATTAAATAGAGGAGCAACAGGATCTCCACACTCAGATCTATGAGGAACAAGGGTCAAGACCGGATGAATGGGGTGGAGGAGGTACCACCAGGAACACCAACAGACAGCATGGAAGAGGGAGAGACCAGGAAGAGAGGCAGGGATTCCCCAGAAGAGGAAGCAAACAAAAGGCTTAAAGAGCAAGAACCAATAACAGAATATCAAGTTAAAATTGCATACTTAGAAGGAAGGATCGAAGAGTTAGTAAAGAATAATACAAAACTGGAAAAAGAAAATGAAAGACTTAGAGAAAAAGAACTACAATTAGTGAAACGGAAAACAAAAGTAGAGGAAAGAGAAAAAGAAATTGATCAATTAGACATGAAAATTAATGAAGAAAGAAAACATACAATAGATGGGACAGTTAGAATAAAGGAATTAGAAGTCACAAATAAATGCATTGAAGAAAGTAAGTTCAAAACAGAAGAAAAAATGAGAAAACTAGAAGAGGAAATCAAACAGCTAAACAAGAGAAAATGGAGTTCTACAAAAAAGCAGAAAAAGAAGCCAAACCTGCAATACCATCCTTTGCTGACGTGCTTAAAAAGAAAGAGGAGAAAATTCCTGAGAAAACCAAACTTATAGAAGAAAACAAAAGAGAAATTAAACCTACCATCATAATCAAACCAAAAACCGGAGAAACTATCAAATATTTGCGCCTCACTCGAACAATAACTAGAAACGGCAAAATAAACTTCTAGGTGGTACAGGGAAAAACAGCCTTAATATTGCAAATGGCCTCGAAAGAGGATGAGGAAAAACTGGCTAACCAACCTGAGATCGGGAAAAACTTTGACGTAGCAAATAGGAAAAATAAGAAAAATCCTTTAATGATAATTTATGGAATTCCAACTGAGATGGAGGAGAAAGAAGTACTTGAAGAACTTATAGAAAGGAACATGGGAAACATAAATGAAGAGCAAAAACAACTAGTGAAACCAAGATTTAGAACGGGACCCAAAGGAAAAGACCGATACCATCTGGTCTTCGAAGTGCCCCGTTCGGTGAGAGAAATGTTACTCAGAAATTCCAGAGTATACATAGGATATGAAGCCACGAATGTTAAAGACTACCTCGTGGTACCCACGTGCATGAATTGTCAGGATATCGGTCACGTAGCTAAACATTGTAAGGGAGATAACAGATGCGGCCACTGCGGGGAAAAGGGACACAAAGAACAGAATTGCAAAAACAAAAACAAAGAAAAAGTATGCGTGCCTTGCTTCATTAGAGATAGGACGTGTGGGGTGAAAAATTATCAGGAATGCACACAGTATAAACAACAGCTGCAAAGAACCATTAGTCAATTTGATTATGGACCTTGAAGAGATTGAAATGCCTCATGAGGAATCCCCCAAAAGAAAGAAAAAAAAAACATGCAAGATTAAAAGAAGTTTTGATAGACTAAAAGAGTTCAATAACAACAAGAAAATTCAAATCTTTTATGACTGGATAAAGAATAGTAAAGCACAAGAAACTGACGAATATTTTAAAACCAAATTAGGGCATATATCATTTGATAACAAAAATCAGTTAATCGTTCATTTCATTAACCCAAATCCTGCAACCTTTCCCAAGGGCTTCGCGCAAATGGTAGCTCTGTCACAAAAACATTTCTGCTTGGAGGATATGGAATATCTCGAGATCGAAATTAAGGAGGATCAATACCTAGAAATATACTACAGCGAAAATACTTTTGGTTGTGGTATAATACATATTAAGTCATCGACTGAGGAGTTTCTTAAGGATTTGGGGCTCCTGTTGGACCTTCTTTCTATATGCAACCTTGGAAAACGGAAGGAACTAACAATACCCAGTATCGGGATGGGCTTATGGAGGACATCTCCCTTAGACGTCCTGAAGCTATTTAAAAACTGGAAAAATAAAATTAATAGCCTAGGCTTTCACATGAAAATTACAGATAATCAACTCTTCAGGACTATAGAAAAGAACATACAGCAACTGAAGGAAGAAGATGCAGATGTAGAAATGAAGGAACAACTAAAACAAGAAAGTATTAAAGGGAACCTAGAAGAAGAGAAACAGCAAAAGGAGGCAGGGAGGAGAGTAGAAGAAACCGATTCGGGGGACGAATCAATCGATGACGGAGAAATCAAAAGAACATAAAACCAAAAAGCGAAAGAGAAGCGGATGGAGGACTTGGATACCAAGGTTTTACAGAAGAAAGACGATTGACTACACCGGCGATCCCATCCCGCTGGATGTGGAAAAAATGAATGAAAGAGATACTAATGTAATAAGTGTGAATGAGAGTGTAAATAAAAATGAACAAGATGAAACGAAGGAAGTGCTGGCGAAGAAACATAAATTTGATACAATAAATTTTTATAATACCATGGAACTGGATTACAACCTGTCCAGAATGGAGGAACCTAACATCCTGACAGCCGCTATGAGGATAATAGTTCGAAACATACACAAACACGGAAAAGCAATAACGTTTCCTATCATTGAGGAAGTCGACAGGATTAACCTCAGTTCGAACGGAATTACAACAGACTCCAAAAATCTGATTTGATTGACAGGATCTTCGAAAGAAGAGAGGAAGATTTCCAGTTAAACAACGTATACAGCCAATTCGTGATGGCATACGGCCGGATTGCCTTCAACCCAGCTGAAAAGTTTCCGGCATGCTACATCTACACAAGACAACCTTAAAACATCTGGGATGAAAATACTTCAGCTCAACGCGGACAGATCTAAACATGCCTGTAGCGAGCTGAGATGCTTATGCGAGAAGGAAAATGTAGACGTGGCGTGCATCCAGGAACCATATACGTACAGAGGAAAATTACTTATTATGCCGGTCGATGCCAGAACGGTTTTGCCAGTAGAAGAAAATCCAATGGTTGCGTCGGTTATCTTCAGCAAGGAGCTCGAGGTACTGGTGCATACGGACTTTTGTGACAGGTGGGTTCAGTGCATGGAGATAATGTATAAAAAGAATAAATTAATACTAGTAAATATTTACTGCCAGTTCTCCCTCCCAAGTGACATATTTATACATAAACTGGATGACATATTGAATAAATTTATAGATGTTGATATATTAATTGTGGGAGACGTCAATGCTAAGTCTCCGCTGTGGCACTGCCCCAGAACAGATGAAACGGAGAGAAGTTTGAGGATCTTATCAATCAAGAAGTTTGAGGATCTTATCAATCAAAATAATTTAACCATCCAAAATATCGATGGTCAACCTCCAACATTTAGGGGTAGGGCCGGGACGGAGTCTAATATTGATATAACATTAACCAGAGGAAACATAAGTAGAAAAATAAATAATTGGACTGTCCTGGAGGATAAAACTGTGTGCTCATAATGCCATAAAATTTGATATAACAGAAATAACAAATCAAAAAGATGATAAGGATGAAACCAGGCTGAAATATAATATAAAGAAATTAAACTGGAAAAAATTTAACCAAAACCTAGAGCTACCACAGATTGAGAAAGGAGATAATTTACACTACTTAGCAACTGAAATAGAAAATGCCACGTTAAAAGCCATAGAAGCAATAACCTCTAAAAAAAACTGAAGAAAAGAAGAAAGGATAGTACTTTTGGCCAGCTAACCTAGAAAAATTAAAACGTAAAACGAAAGCAGCAGCTGGAGACTACTTCTTAAGACAAAGAAGACTAAACTCATACAGAGAAATAAAAAGGCAATACGAAATTGAAATTAAAGAAAACAAAAAGAAAACTTGGAAAAAATTTGTAGAAGAAAATCTAAGTATAGATCCATGGGGGCTACCGTATAAAATCATTATGAATAAAATTAAAATAAAAAGCATACAAAATACATTAAAAGACGAAGAA
>JAGDQP010043312.1:0-11352 GCA_022664845.1 Lepisma saccharinum | reverse complement strand
CACTGCCCTCGCCACTCTGATCCATCCGAATCAGTGTTAACAAAAACAGAATTACAACTTCTTTGTTGTTTGTGCATTTTAACTCCAGCTAACAAATAAACTAAATGGTTTGAATGCAAATTTGAACTCTCCAAAAAAAAGCGACCCCTACCTTTGGTTCTAGATGCAATATGACAGAGGGCCTTCGGCCATAAATGACCTTTGGTTATAAACGCAATCACCTCTTTGCCTATAATTGCAATGTGATAGAGAGGCCTGCGGCTCCTGAAATCCTTACCTTTGGTTATGGATACATCATTATGTTAAGTGTGGCTGCAATATTCATATCGACTCCTACGTATTGATAATAATTAAAATTCAATCTCGTTCCCAAGGAAATGGTCAATAGGTTATTGATGTGAAAAAAAAAAAAAAAAAAAAAAAAAAAAAAAAAAAAAAATCATGCCAAGTGTGAAGCAAATTAAACGTTCTCACGTGAGGCGCGTTTTAGTAATTGAGTCTCGTTTCCATGGAAACGGTAAAAGTGTGAAAGTTCTGGTGCAGCTAGAACATGGAGAATTGTCTAATCTAGCAGAATACCGAATTTGGATATAATAGGTCCAGCCGTTCTTGCGTAACTCGTAAAAATGATTTTTCTTTTTGTGAGTAGCGTTAGCATAAAAACAATACAGCTTTGGTTAATTTGTTACTCTATAAACCTTCTCCTCCACAACCACTATAACCGTACAAAAATTGGTGATCATCGGTCCAGAAACTTCGGAGGAAACAGATTTCAAACAAGTACCGAGTGGTCGCTCGCTCAGTTCAATTACAATGTGTTACGATGAGTAAATCTGAAGGCTTATTCCTCATTATACAATTCATAATTGTTCGAAATATTATGATCAAGGAATGTATGTTGTATATGAACTATATTTTACTACTGTGAACTAAATTGCTATCACTTGATTATTATGTAATGAAATGCCAACCAGATCTTTGTTATATATTCACTAACTCATATGGTCTGAATCCAGTGGCAAAAAAAGGACTGAGTTAAACAAATTTTTGTTAAGAATTTATGAATCGTTAAGAAATTGTAAGGACTTTCAATTACATTCAACATTCGTTAAATTATTAACTAAAGTTGGTGAAAACCACAAAACATCTAATAACTAGTGAATATTTATGATGATATAGCAACAAAAAAAATCGTCAATAAAACCTTGTCAAAAAATCTCGTTTCTTTTTTATTTCAGTTTTTTTTTTCGACCTGTATATCACTAGTTTCAATGCTGCTTTAATAAATTTCCATAGTGTCTGCAGTTGAATTTTTATACTTAAGTATCTTCAGTAAAATTTCTGTACACCAATAAAACTTTAGGTTGTATCTGATTGCAACTTGTGGAACAGAATCGATTATTTACAATTTACAATACTTTTAAAAAGTATTACTATTATGATCATTTCCTTTATTTAAGTCCCAAAACAACCAATTGAGATGTCCAGCACAAAACAAAATCGCCACTATGTTACGCTACAAATTAGATTGTTGTGGAATTGAATATTCCATAATGGCACTGACTTCACTAAACATCAAAAGTTGATATAGGAAAAGACCAACTGTGTTCAACTTCAAGTTAAAAAGTATTTAGGAGAGAATAGACAATTTTCAAGTTTCTGGGAGGTTTGGCGGAGAACAATAAATATACTCGAGAAATAGCTCAAACTATGAATGACTTTTTGTGTAGACACATTCTTCGTCGAAAATTAACTTCCAAAGCATATGTGGGGAGACTAGAGAGAGCATTCACCGCGTGCTTTCCTTGCAACTTCTATGAGCAGCCAATAGAAACTCGTGTTACACGTACTTAAACACTTGTTTCAATTGGCTACTAACCCAAATCGCAATCAACACACGGTTATATGAAAATCTAGTCTAAAACACGTGTTTCGATCGGCTACTTAGGCAAATCGCAAGCGAAATAATCGTCTGAAGCGTGCATGGAAAGCCAGCCTTAAGCTACGACAAAAAATAACGCAGGAAGTCAGTCGAAATGTAGGAAATTAAGCTTCTTTAAAAAGTAATTTGCGTATTATCTTCAATAATTTGCTGGCGTATTAACGTTAATGGACTGTAGATGTACGCAACTTCTTATCCAATTAGACGCTTAAATGTTCTAAAAAATAATAATTGACTTACCTACAACCTGTACAAATTGACTAACTGTCAAGAAGATGGAATGATCATACGTTGTCCATTTGTACCTGTAAATATTGTGCAGTTGAAGAATCGCCCACTCGCCTACAAAGGAAGATTTTTTAAAAAAATATAGCATTTAATTGACTGTTACATCACAGATAACTATTCCTGTAAAGTTAAAGAAAATGCTTGAGTAAGTTAGGCTGGTTAAAACAATTTCTAAAACACAAAACTATCTAAGGTTATGAGTTCTCCTTTCATTCAAGTTTGTGGTGGATCCCCCCGTTGTTGTGAGAACGGAGATAATTTACTTGAAGGGAGAAAAGAATATCAATTTTTTATAGATGAGATGAGGAAGGCTATTTCTTAATATACGTATAAAGAAAGTCATGATTTTATCCAACTTGAAAAAATTACTGTTTCTTGCCATCATGATTGAAAATAGGTCTCGGATCCAATGGCCTGAAATTAAGGCCAGCTCATGCGCGCACACCTAGAGTACCTGGCACTTGTAATCGATTAAAATATTTCAAATCTCTCTCTTCCTTCCTAAGTACGAGGCTTAAACACTCTCAAGAATAGACAAACCAATAAGATATGCAGGTTCATCCCAATCATCCAGGCAAAATTAATCGAAAACTGGCGTCAAGTTGGCCCAGCTTAATTGTATTGGATCAGTCAATTAGTATCCATGCCTTGTCATGAAGGCGACTATAATCATTCATCAAAAATCGGAAAAATATAAAACTTGGAATTGGAAACTTATTATTTTGTGAAGAAACGAGTGAACATTGAGTTAACGTAAACAGTGGTGAGTATATCCTTCATGCGCTTTCCTGTTGGGTGACGTCATCCTCACTTGCTTCAGCATCCGTTAGGCAACCAGCGTCTAGTGTTGTGTAGAGTACCTAGTGACTGGAATATTATCGGGCGTGTGCGCCTGCGCAACACTCACGCGTGTGATATGCTTAAATAAAGCTTCCAAATCGCTGTTTGGAACCAGCTATCGTAGTTACATGGCTAAGCCATCGGCTTATGGAGTAGCAGACCCGGCTTCGGAACTCGCCGGGGTTTATATTTATTTCTTCCTTTTTTCTTCAAAAAACACTTTTTATGCTCGCATCTATTATTAATATATTTGTAATCAAGGGTTAGGTTAGGTTAGGTTAGAAAATCAAGTTCGGTTCTTTTCTTTTCATTATAAGCGATGCAACATTTTTTCTCATCTAATTCGCCGCTCCCGCTCATTCTGCATGGCTCTTTAAACGGGTTCAAATATTCCAGTAGCAATCAGATATTTATATACATCCTAGCAATAATTAAATAATAAAATGAACATAAAAATTATATTTTGAAAGAACAAAAGAAGAAAGAGTGTTGTCCCAAGCGGGACTCGAACCGGGACCTTCCACTCATGAAGCCGACGTCTTGACCAGTCGTCCACGAAGGCAACTTGGCAAAAGGCGCTTTCGAACTTGTACTTACAGTGCATATGTTACGTAAGAAGCCCGGTCACGTGCCTTATTTTTTGGTTATTTTCTACCACTTTAAAACATATGAAAAAATACATAGTTATAGAACCACTAAAAATACGTAACATATATTTTTTCAAGCCAACTGTTCTCTTAGTTTTTAAATTGAATTTTCAAATTTTCTAATCTCTCTAAAAATTACCATCTTGTAGAGTTTGTTGGTTCTCGTGGATCTCTAAATTATGCTGAAGAACTATTTCTTTTTTCCTCCGAATGGAGGAATATCCTGACATACCACGTTTTCGCGCATATTGTACTGTCATGTTGGTTGTCTAACTATTAGACGCACTGTGCAACAATTCTTTTGGAGGAAAAAGCTACTATTTCTTATAATTCCAACCTCCATTTATTATTGTAGGTGACTGTACAATTGGTTCATAATAGACTCACGTCGGGGCAAAATCAAACCGATGCCGATTGCACTCTTTGACTACCGAGGCATTGTGCATCACGAATATGTACCAGAAGCACGAGCTGTTACGTAGGAGTACTGTCTTTACGATCTTCGTCACCTACATCATGCAGTTCGCACGAACAGTTAATTAGGAGTACTGTTTTACGTTCTCTCTTTATTTATTTATTTAATTGTACTTTACACCAACAAAAATGGCAATTAGTAAGTACAATACATAATCAATATACAGAATTTACAGTGATTATACATATTTCTTACATTCAATTATTGTCTATTGAATTATCAAAAAATTTCAAAGAAAAAAAAACTACAACTACAAACCCATAAAAATATCAAATTCATACACTTATATTTACAAACCTTTGTAAATTTCAAACATTCACTATGAACTGATATAGGACTACATTTGTTTAATTTTACGATATAAATGTGTAAAATACCTTCTTACTATACATAAGAATATTTTAATATAAATATCCTTTTATATATATATATATATACGTTTGTTGTTACCCATATTTTTCATCCATTTTCTAAATAGAAATTTCTTACGTCGTTTCCTAATTTATTTGAATTTGTTTGGAAAATATCTAACCCTATTTCATCCAGTTCCTTTCCTGCCATACCAAATCTATATAGGGGTGAAGTCTTACACATCTCAATTCTAGAATTTGGGAGAAAAAACAAAGTTCCTTTTCTTATTATTTTTTTCCCAGGACAGCATAAGCATAATTTATTTAATTTCAACATTGTCTTCTTTCTTTTCTAATAGTTTATTAAGATATATGATTGTATACAATGTTCTTCGATTTTCAAGTGAAATCATTTTGAATTTTATTTAAAATCAGCATCGTAATTTCCTTTGTATATTAAATTAGTTTCATTTCTGGAAATATTTCCTTATATTTCAAATATTTGAGGAATTTCTTTTGTACTTTTTCTATTTTACAATTTAAGATTTTGCATTTAGGAGACCATACAATATTTACATATTCGACCTTGGAGCGGGCCAGGGTAGTATATAGTTTAACAATTGTTTCAGTTTTCATGAAATTTACTGCCATTCTTCTTATAAGCCCTAACATTCTAAATGCTTCGTTAACTTTCTGATTCATATGAAAGTCAATTTTGAGCTCCTCATCGAATAATTATTTTGATAATTATTTTTTTTCTCAATTCACTATGAGAATTTAAGAGACCTATGTTTTTAATTTTCCCCGAAAAACAAAGCACCTCTTTAATATAATGAAGACATGTTTTTGTATTATAGCTATTTGCGTGTCGTTTATGATATTAAAATATTACCCACGTATTCATTTTTCCCTACCATCATACGGCGACGGCGAGGGTACATAAGTATAAGGGCGGACTGGCCCGTCCCGGAGCCCTCCACCGGCCTTTTTGTCTTGGAAGGTTAATGTTACCCAATAAAGAAGACCACTTAATCTATTTTTGCTACTGCTGGTAGCGTTAAGGTCTTACCAGTCTTCCAAAATTAGCAATTTTGGCAAACAAGACTTGTTATAACCAACATAAAGAGCAGGGATTCCGCCAGGATTTTCAATTATGTCGAGTGTAAAGACAACATTGGGAGGGTGTAAGTGGAGGTTTGCACGGAATCTATCGATTTTTGACCTAAAAAATTTTAAAGTTGAGGTGTATTGTCGAAAGTTCGAGGGGTGACACCCCCATAAGGGATTTTGGCGGAATCACTGATAAAGACAATGCTGAACGTATAATCTCAGCAGTCCTACTGTAGGGCACTCATGAATCGCAAGGGGCCATGTAAAGTTTAATGGCAGGTGCACAATGCTTTAATAATATTCTTTTAAGGCACTATATTTACTTAATGAGTAGGCTTACTTCATATTTTGAGCCTGATCAATATCCTAAAGGTCCTTGCAAGTTCCGGTTTGGGGGACGCACTAGCATCGAGGATATTGAAGGCCCTTGAAAGGTGCTTTTAGGACGTACGCGCCACAACGTCCACTACCACGAGGGCTCTTTAGTTAGCAGTGGGTGGGTTGGGTGCGCCCTTTGGTTACCAGTCCGCCCATGGGCCAGCATGAAAGCGATCCTCGTGAGGCTAAACACGAATGGCGAGGACGTTTTCACAGTCATCACGCATAATGTCTTCTGTTGTCGTTCTCAATACACCACTGAATAATGTATGATAACCGGAGTATCGTGTTTAGAAGAACAGCAACTTGTTTCTTCATGTTGATTACGGTGTTTACCTAACTCCATTTTCCATAAACCGGTGCATTGGAGATAAAACAAGACTGAAGGTCACTGTGAGTTAAGCAGCTGCTCTGAACTAGTGAACCATGAGTAAAGCACAAAAGTAAAGAAACGAAAGTACGTACGGAATAGTTTATTTACAGGCCCGTAGCCAATGGGTGTTAAGGGGGATCAGCCCTCACCCCTACCCATTTTTGTAGCCTCGCTACCAATACTTTGCATATATATATATATATATATATATATATGAAAATTATAGTTCAAACACATACTTGATAAATTTTAAATAATTTTCTATAGATGCTCTTACATGTATATTATTGGTACAAATGTGTCCTTTATACAGTATATAATATTCCATTATTTTCGAATTGAATATAACTCTTATGAATCGAAAAGTACGCACCTTATTGAGAGTTTTAAAAGTACTTTCCCATAGCAAATTTCAGAAAAGGTGCCCTTGACGACCCCTTACAAAATTACAAATTCATTTTGCAAGTTTGTTATACGAGAAATATTACAAAATATTTGGGAGGTGCATGCCAATTTTTATCAGATTAGAGAAGAAAGGAAATACGTTTGCGAGTGTCACCTAAAGTTAGCTTCATTTAAAAGAGATTATGCTCTCTCTATATAAAAATATACTCTACTAATAAAGATTGAAGTATTTACTTCCATAAATTAGCAGTCTACCTGCAGTATCAACAGTCTTCTTTGTTCAGTAAAAAGCGCAGTTAACACAGCAAAAGTCTCTGGGCTCATTAAGTCGATCCCTGCTTGGGACAAACAATTGATACCCCACAAGAACTCGGCAAACTTCTCCTAAAATTATGGGTATGGTTTAACATATAAAAGCAAGCACAAAATCACCTTAGGCACCGTGGGAGCTGCGCAACTCCTTACAAAAGAGTTTAAGAAAATAAAAATTAAAAGAACGAAATTGCGCACAGCTTCCAGAAACAAATAGTGCAACAAAGGTTCTCCAGCGACAAGTGTGTATTTAGTTCAATCGTGGCTAGGAGAAATAGAGAAATGGAGAAGAATAAACCGGCCTAAAGGCCCTGTCGCTCAGGAGAACCTCTAACAAAACTGACAAAATAGATAGCAGTTTTTTTACTTTCTGTACCTAGCAAAAATGAGAAACACAATGTAACAAAATTGATTTTTAAAAGCGTCATGCTTAAGGACATTTCAAAAAGATATAGACATGATAAACACGAGAAAATGAAATGCTCTTTTTATGATATTTTCTACAAAAAATGCTGTAGACTAGTATCGAAACTGACATTGGTCTGGTTGTCTCGATTTAAATAGAGAAATAGATCGATTATTCCAAACTTTAGCTCTTTTAAATTTCTGGAAATATTAATTCTTGTACAGTTTTGAGTAATAGTGTGATAATTTTGCGTAATATACTGGCTCATGTGCCTGATCAGATCAGGCAACTGATACCTCAACCATCAGGAGCGGTGACCCTTAAAAAGATTTTGATTGGTGACGGGCCTGGGTTAAATCAGGTCTAACATATCTAGCCGTTTCACGTTATCGTTTCTCTGTTACTTTCCCCGTAATGATGCCTTATTGACGATATTTGCGGAGAGGTAATGTAAAACAACACCGACCTCACGAAATAACTGATACGAAAATAAGAGAAAAAAGCATAGACTATCTCGCATGCACAAATACTTCGTTTTGGCGCTGTAGTATTCCGAAAGTGTGAGAAAATGAACTCCAAAGCTTGATAATTTCAGTACTATCAAGAGTAGAACTGAGACCTGCGCTATGAAAACTGCATATTCCAAAATTATGCAATGGATGGCCCAAAGGAAGTTGGGCATTCCCAGACATTCTCCGGAGGAAATGTGGAAATAAGTGCGATAAGACAACTTTCCGTCTGAGTACAGATGGTAACCGTAATCACTAGCAACTAACCGGGCAATGACAGTCCCTTTTACTGATAAAATGTATAGCAAATTCGCTGAAAACTAACCCCATGACGAAAACTCGGCGGGCTACCGGTGGCCCACCAACCATGATGGCGGGCCACCGGAGGCCCGCCGAATTTTGCTAATAGGGAAGTAACTTATTCCTGTATGTTTGTTGTGTAACCACTTATGTTTGTTATGCAAAAACGTGTTGCTTTTTTTATTTAAATCATTCCGCAAAAGAATCTTTTTGATATATGGACTAGCACCCCTTTAAATTCTGGCCAGCCCCCATAAGGTTTCCGGCTGGCTACGGGCCTGTCCTCACCCCGACGACCCTTGCAGTCAAAGTTTACATGCTCATTCAAGATACACTGAAACTATATAAGCAACCATAAAAACGAATATAAATATCGAATCCAGAAGCCATTTCCACAATACAAGTGACATTTCGAAGGTAATCTTTTCTAACTTATATAACCCGAAATATATGTAACACAAAATTGTCATATTTTGTGCCTGAATACATTCAATTCTAAGGTTTCTTTGTACAAAATAAGACAGTTTTCTATCACAAATATTTCTGGTTATATACAAAAGATTACCTTGAACTGTTTTTATTTGTTAATGTCACTTCCGCGTGGACTCGTCAAACAAAATAAATATACACGGTTTTGTAGATTGAGTTAAGTAAACTACAGTTATCAAAGAAGAAAATATCTTTTTATCTTACCTGTGTTTTGACCTTTATGGAGAAAGAATATAATAAGTACAAGTATAATATACATTCGTAAATTATTCTCTCTCTTCTTCAAAGTCGTTTTAATGGCTGCCCACACATGACGTAAGTCAAACAGTGATACCAAAGCTCGAGGGGGAGTCTTTGTAATTTCACGACGAGGTTCTCGTATCCAAAATATTCCACATAACAAACACAAAATATACATGACTGTTGATACAATGAGAGCCCCACTGAGGCCCGTTAATTTAAAAATGGCGCCTGCACATGCCGAACCAACCACGGATCCACATTTTCCGAAAAAGGCCCCAACACCAATTCTAAACGTCTTGTTTTCATTGGTTGATACGTCTGCTAAATGAGAAAACATGGCTAAATTAACAGCCGGTAATGATCCTGTCAAAGCTATTGGCAGAACTGCACATAAAGCGGAAACTTCTGCGCTCCATTCTTGGTAAATGTCATTCAGAAGAAGACCAATAGTTTGCAGAGTGAATCCAACCAGAGGTACCAGCACCCATAACTTGCGCCCGTAGCGATCAGTCCACGAACCAATAAACAACACAATAATAATTGGTATTGCCTGTTCCACCGCTGTAGACCACGCATTAATATTTGCAGTTAATTTCTGTACTTGTTTTTCTTCGTAAGTGAAGTTCTTTGATTGTCGGTTCTTGATGGCATCACAGATTTCTTCCGTGTAATTGAGGTTCACTTGACAAGATTTGCGAAGTAATTGTTCTGTTCGACTTAAATAAACAAGCGTAGCAGCTATGCCTCGGAGGAAAAGAATTGGTTCAACCGATGTATGTGATAACACCTGTCGTGATTTATTTTTCAGTCGTTTCCGCCAGTTGTCACGCGTTTGGGGACATTCTGTTGCGGCAATGGTGGCGGAATTTCTGATTGACGTCCGTTCACGAATAGGTATCGCTGTTTCGTTCATGCTTACGTCACTAAACAAAGAACGATCTACTTTAGATTCGTGGAAACAGCCGGTAATAAACCACAGTTCGATATCAACCAATGTCGTGTTTTGAAACAACTACCACACATGACTAAACCAAAAGATATGACCACTGATACTTCACCGGTTCCTTGCCCACTTTTAATCACAACACACTCGATGGTAGTTTGTTCTTTCCACACGAAGAAATCATTGAGAACCCGGCGATTGACCTACATCAGATTACACTGTTAGCCACGTTTCAGATGTGGGGAAAAGGGAGAAGTAATAACATGTGACGTCACTTGTCTTTTGCGGGAAACAACCTTGCTTATTTCCTCCCGTCTCTGTTCAACGACAACCACTGTACTGTACCGTATGAAAATGTCTAGCACACTGTTCATATGCAGAGGCACAACACAAGTGCATTAAGTTGTCATGATGCCTGCTGACAAACAGATTTTCACTGAGCCTCATCTCTGAACCAATTCAAGGAATTTGTTTTTCTCTTTAAGTATGGTCTTACGTAACGCAATCTAAGGTCAAGGAAAAACGCTTTATCAGCTACTTCTTGGTCTATTTTTGTTTCCGTTTCTTTCCTGTAGTCACGTATTGCTATATGAAATTAAACTGGCGTCCCCTCAATTAACAGTTGTATCAATCATTCCTTTATCAAACTCTTTCGTTCACATTTAATGTTCTCTAGCGTTCCGACAAGAGTCTCTAGGTAAATGTTGGGATGGTAAACAGAATGAAGACCCTGGTCGCTACATTGCCCGTCCCTTTGGTTTGTTCACAACGTCTTGGGAAACCACAAAGCGGAAAATATGAAAAATTGGTGGAAAACATGCTGGCTGGCTGTCTTATAAGCTTTGGGTGTTAATATGAGCTTAAAGTTACCCTTTCTCCACAGCAATGATTCCGCCAGCACCCACCCCCCTGTGGGGAGTGTTACTCCCCAAAAATCTCGACAACACTCCCTCCCCCACCCCAAACTTATTTTTTTTTTTGCTGCGAAAAATCGATAGAAACCGTGCAAAACTCCACTTAATAAAACCTTACTAATAATGATCACGGAAAAAAGATCAGAAGAGGAGAGCTTTCGGAACAGTTAAAGGAGAATGGATATTGTCAAGACGACAAAAGAATAATCAGAAAGAGAAAATGGCACAAAAAGAAAAAGGAGGGCGAAGCAAAAGAAGGTGAAAAGAAGGGAGGGAAAACCTGATTCACAAAATATTTACGAAACAGTTCTTTTGCACACGCATATTGCATCTGACCATGTTCGATTAGCAGGGTTTGTTTACGGACTTCATTCAACATTGGTCAGCGCAAGTGCCACTTTTGACTCACAAAAATAGAGTTATTTCAA
>JAGDQP010043311.1:5548-16256 GCA_022664845.1 Lepisma saccharinum | reverse complement strand
AATCTTTCCGAACAGCTTCCACGAACAAGTGACTCATCTTTGAATGGGGAATACGATTTTATCATAGTAGGTGCTGGTTCCGCAGGTTCTGTACTAGCAAACAGACTCTCAGAAGTTGAAGAATGGAAAATTTTGCTTTTGGAAGCAGGTGGTGATCCACCGTTGGATACGGAGATACCAAGTTTGTGTGTGGATCATATAGATACGGAACTGGATTGGCAATATAGATCAGAACCCAGCGTAAAAGCGTGTTCTGGATCTGTTGGTAATCGATGTAAAATTGCAAGTGGAAAAGTCATTGGAGGTTCAAGCAGTATCAACTACTTGATGTATGTTAGAGGGAACAAGTATGATTTCGATCATTGGGAGTCACTTGGTAATAACGGATGGGGTTATGAGGATGTTTTGGAATACTTTAAAAAGTCTGAAGATATCAGGAACTCCAAACTACAAGTCACGCCGTATCATTCAACTGAAGGATATCTCACTATTGAAGAGTTCCCGAACACCCATCCAGTAGAATCAGCTTTGCTAGAGGCTGTGGAAGAACTCGGTTATAAAACGAGAGATATAAACGGAGAGTCACAAAAAGGATTCGGCCAGATTCAAGCAACACGCAGAAATGGGAGACGCTGTAGTACGGCCAAGGCATTTTTAAGTCCAATAACAGACAGGAAAAACTTGCACATTGCAAAACTTGCAACAGTTCAAAAGATATTACTAAGCACAAATACTAAAACAGCTTATGGAGTACAGTTAATAAAAGATGGGCAAGTTCACCAAGTTACGTGTACAAAAGAAGTTATATTATCTGCTGGAGCAATAGCGTCTCCAAAATTGCTTATGCTCTCTGGTATAGGACCCAAGAGTCACTTAGAAGACATGGATATACCAGTTGTTCAGGATCTGAAAGTTGGGTTTAATTTTCAAAATCATCCTAGTATCATAGGACCATCATTATGCTTCGATACTAAATTATATGGACACCCACTCTCAAAATTAGACAACTACTACGAGTTTCTAATTCACAAAAATGGGCCTCTTTCTAAAACTGCGCCGAACCCTACAGGTTTTATCAACACACGTTTTGTTGACAAAAGCATCGATTATCCCGATATTCAATTTCTATTTTTCGGATTTCGAGGGAATGACACTTCGTCTAAGGAAACAACAAAAGAGAAACTAGGTTTAACAGATGAGTTATATTTTTCATCTCTACGGCCTGACATAGACAGAGATATTTTTATTCCGTGGATTATTCTGTCGCGAACCAAATCTAGAGGAAGAATAAAACTCAAAAGTTCGGACCCGACGGAACACCCACTAATTTACGCTGATTACATGAATGATCCAGAAGATTTGCTACGGTTCGTGGATGCTATTTACTTCGTTTTGAATATGACTGAGACTAAAGCTCTGCGAAAATTTGGAGTGCAGCTCTGTTCAGGCGTAATGAGCGGTTGTTCAACTTACAAGTTCGGTTCTGAAGAATACTGGAACTGTGTACCAACACGTTCACTTCTTGCTGTTTACCATCCAGCAAGCACATGCAAAATGGGACCATCTTCAGATCCCGATGCTGTGGTTGATTCTAGTCTAAAAGTGCATGGCGTCAAAGCACTGAGGGTAATTGATGCTTCAATCATGCCAACCATAGTGAGTGGAAACCTTAATGCCCCTGTTATTATGATAGGTGAAAAGGGAGCCGACCTAGTGAAAAGTTTCTGGGGAAAATCAGCACATTAATTACACAAATTATAGCTTTTTACGATAGAAAGAATTCGGTACGATAATCAGCAATCAGTAATGTAAGGCATTTTTAATTATTTTTCTCTATTAGGTTCATGTAAATGAACGAAAATTCAAAATTTTACATGAAATATTGAAACACACTTTAAGAGAAACTTTTTGAAGCAACTTCTCAAATGAGTGATGAAAAACTAACGGTAACAAAGCAAATTTAGGTAAGTTCACTCCTAGAATTTGTTTAGAGAACGAATAGATCTCTTCAATCTCGCCAGAATTCGAGACCACATATTTGCCATGTCCCCCCACCAAATGACCCTCTTTTAATTTCACTGTGCTCATCTGTCTATCTATGTGTAACGCACAGACTATCACCTCAGTAAAAGCTAGTAAAGAGAAACAGATTTCAGATTTAAGCGACCTGGTCTGCTGACTCTAAATCTGGCACGTGCTTTTCATTTAATGTGTGTTCGCTCAATGGAAGCAGATAGAGATAAACTGGCTTCATATATGAAATCAATGACGTCAATCTTGATTCAAATATCCGTTTTAAATGCTACAAATGCAGGTCCATTTTAGCAGTTAACTTCTCCGACTTCAAGCCTTCAACAGTTCGGTACGACTTTTGTGTTACATACGTACCTCTGTGAAATTCGGCCTATCGCACTCGTATTGTTACTGTTTACTCTAACTTCACGGACTTCAGAACATTGTCATCCGGATTAACGATTGAACGGTTTGAATATTGGAATGGCTGTAGTCTCTACTGGAAACACTTATAGCTCTTTTCAGTTCCGAATGCAGGTGGTCAAACCGCAAAATAGTATCAACAGACAAGTCAGTCGAATGGTGAATGTAGTGGTGCTAACTGACGAAGTTTCGTGTGAATACAAGGCCTGAAGGAAGCGCTTTGTTGCGTAGGTTTCAATATTCTCCACCTTAATTCCGTTTTCGTATGTACTGAAGGGAGGAGCAGGGGAGAAAAAAAAAAAAAAAAAAAAAACGTTAAACACGTTTACATTCAGTGTGCAGTAACGAAGAACGTATTTGTTTTAATAAGTAGCCTATTCATTGTCATAAGTACCTACACGGTAGTGTAGGTTATACCGCGCGACCGTAGCTCAGTTAATAGAGAGTCTGTTTAGGAATCGAAAGGTCCTGGGAACGATCTCAGCGTCCGCTCATTCTGACTTTTCCAGGGTTTTACCCTCAGTCACACCAGGCAAATGCCAGAATGGTACCTAGAAACTAGGACCCTACCGACTACCTTCCAACAACATCTCCCCCAACCTGTGGCGGGCTGGGTATAATGCTCACGTTAATAAAGGCCAGTATTTCGATTAATTTAGCTCATCAGAATGTACTGTCTTATCCTATGCATATTCACCCTAGCGTTGGCAGAATAATAACAAAGAGGGATATTAGTCTTTATTATATGTTTACTTATGACCTTTATGCATCTCTGACTCTGGCTGGGATAGAGATGAGGGAGGATTGGAAGGGTAGAGGCTAAGACCTTAAGGTTCTATCCTGGCATTCGCCTGGTGAAACTGAGAAACCACGTACCTACTTACGAGTCAACTGATTTGATGTGAGTTTATAACTGTTTATATAGATTTTATTCCGATGACGTTCTGAGCCTAAGATGCCTAAAATCCATAAATCAATTCAATTCGTGCCCCAACGAAATTCCTAAGATCAATATGTAGCTTCTGTGATGCTTGAGGCTCTTTCGTAAGATAGAAGCCATTTCTCAGATGGTTGAGTAAAGGAATTAAAATCTCAGACCAACCATCCAGTTCCGATTCACTCTTTCAATCACTTCCCACCAAACGAATACAAGAATAACGCTGTAATCAAATCTCCCTCCTTGTCTACTGCGCATAGCAGGAATAAAATATTTATTTAATCCTCTGGGAACGTACGTTGCAGATTTTGGGAAGTATATTATTTCGGGCACAGCCATAATTTTGAAGAATTGCACAGCCATAATTTTCAAAGATTTAACTGATTTGTAATTAATTTCCTAAACGAGCTTCTAAGGACTGAAAGTCGTTTTCTGGTAAAGAAGGCTCCGAACCACTCCGTTCAGTGGACTCCAGCAGGAATTGAACCCGTGACCACGCGCAGAGAAAGCAAGCGTGCTAACCTCTCGGCCACTCCAAGTTCACATTGTCTTTGTGTTAAGGAGAGTACACCGCTTCGGAAGTGGAAATTACTTCCTCATCCGGCAAATTTTTGTGATTATACTTTATTGAATTGAATTAATTTATGGTATTCAGGCATCTAAGGCTCAGGCCGAATAGGATAAGATAAATAATGCAGAAAGATGTCGGCCAGGGCCTAAGCTGAAGGTGCCATCTCAGAATTTGCCTGGTGTGATTGAGGAAAATTTCTGGACAAACTTCAGTCAGCATGGTCTGCCGCTGGGATTGAACTCATGACCTCCCGAATGCTAAGCCAACGTTCTACCACTGAGCTACGACAGCTCGGTTGTGATTATACTTTGCATTTTCTCTCTTCAACTGGCGTGAGAGGGATTCGAGCTCGTCATATTTCGGTTACCCGGCATGCTAACTTCTGGAAACGTCGTGCAATTACCTTAAAAGAACGACAATGAACTATGTCCGACACAATATGTTACACCCTACCCTTTCGAAACCAATGTCTGACGTACGTTGCGTCATGCAGCTTCCATTAAAATAGGAGAAATAAGGTCTCTTGCACATTCCTTTCTTTAATAGAAAATCAACTAACAAGTATCTCGTCCTTCCCTTCCACTTTCTTTCATAAAGGCCTGATATAGTTTTCGAATCATATTCTGCATTGGAAACACTGCTTCCGACAACGAGTTGTCCCTGTAAAACGAATGTTTTGGTGATACTAGCGCCATCACAACAAATGCATTCCCAACCGAAATAAGCTTTACTTAAAACCGTGCTGGTGTGCCACGAATGGCTACGACAAAATTAAAGTAGTCCTAAAACTTTCGGGAGTGCCGTGTTTACCACGAACATATTTTAATTGTCTGTCTTGCAAATTCATTATTCAATCCTTACAATATATATTCACTAGGTTAGATACACAGGTGGGCATAATGGATATGCATGATTTCGCACAAGACCTATACAGAAGCTACTAATACGGGAAGGAAGTGTAAAATGGTCATGGCGGACAAAGTGGCCAATTACGTGTGTTGCAATCTAACGCACCTGTCTAAATTACTTCAATACAACGCCTTCATTGAACCAGTAGCAGCTTAAGTGGCTATCACGACAACTGACTAAGTTATTGAAATTTTAATGTTTTGCGCTATGGTAAGCCTTAATTATTGTTTAAGATACTTTATATAGAGAGGTAAATATTTGTAACTTTAGCTGATCAAACTATTTGGTGTTTAACGTTAATTTGAATGAGGTGCAATATTCTGCACGCAAACTGTTGTTGCTAAACATTGCATAACTTAAAATGGTTGCCGAATGGGTAAAGTGGCCACGTGTGGGTAGGGTAAAGTGCCCAAACACTTTATCTTACCAAACTAAGTACTAGTGGTATTACAATTAAATTAACTACTATTAAAGTAAATCAATTGTTTAATCCGTTGAAAATATGAAATCGGAAAAATGGTGAGTATGATCCAACAACGAAATAACAATTTGTGTAAAGTAAATGCCGCTTCCATCATTTGTGGAGAGGGACGAGATGAAAGTGCGGTATGTTTAGTCTTGCATGCAAGAATTGATCTTAATACCACAAAAAGTTCTTTAAAAAAAGACGGTTGCTTTACCCTATATTTTGCTACTGTTGAAGATAGCTACTTTACCCTCCCCCCCTTATGAAGAGTTGCAGAAAAACAATGATATAACGATTTACAACTCAGATATTACAATGATTTTTTGTTGTGATAATCAATATACTTTATACTGAGAAAATGTTGTTAATTTGTTCAAGAAAATAAGATCACAAAAAATTGATTTTGCTTAGGGTGACCACTCTACCGTTCCTTTTCCTACTAGTATCATCTGACCGGCCTGAACCACAGATGCCTAGAGGCCATAAATAAAGTCACAATTTCGCCTGCACCTGGTCGTAGGTTAAGAATATTTTCCAAGTAATATTTATGTAAACGTAATATTATTATACAGGCAAAAAATTTGCTGTATCTGAAGTATGGGCAATTTGATAGGAACTTATAATTCCTTTACAAAGATAAATATTTATAATTAAATGTTTCTTACTGTTAAACGTCTACCAGTATTTTTACATTGGTGTACTTTTCCTCTACATAAATAATGTATCATGTTTTAAAGTTCTGAAATTCTAACTCATCTTTCGTTTCTTTTAACATTAATATTGTCTTGCTTAAAAGACGTCAGACTTCTTGAGGTAAAATTTTATTTATCAATCAAACTGATTTGTCATATTCTAAAGGTTATTGCGTATAATTTTGCTCCTTCGTATACGAAAACCGCTGCCCAAATAAGATGTCAAGCACTGACAGCAATCGTGATATCCTTGGTTCAAATCCAGCAGGGAAGGAAGGAAAAATGGTGAGCAAAGTCCCACATATAACCCACTGCCTCTAGCACACATCATAATCATTTATCAAGCAGTAGCAAAATCTTCAATCAGAAATCTATTGATACTATCTGCAATGACATACCAAAATGATCCCATTGACCTTTCGTTGTGAAGAGAGCCTGCCAGAACCGTCTGATATAAAAAAGAGGACAGCAGGACACTTCTACTAGTTGGACACAGTAAAAATGAGTTAAAGATCAGCACTTTAACTCAAGTTTAAAAAAAATCGCTCCAACAAGCGCTCACATCACTAAAAGCAAGAAAAGAACTGACCAAGATCTACTTCCTTTAGACCAGAGCAAATACAAGAGATTTTCTTCTCGCTCTGTTTATATAATTAGTTGGCTCACTGCTCTCTGGAATCGACGGATCGTGAACATCACTGCACCTTCCGCAGCTGGATTGTTTAGTTGCACCTATTCATACACCATAAAAATCGGGTTAGTTGCTTCACAAACTCACAACCCTAGGTAAAGCCTCTGTACTTCCAGGAAAAAAAACATGATTTGCTTAATCATTAAAGCTAACATCCGACTACTTGGAATACTTTTGTATCGAATTATTTATTTGACTTTGATCTTTAAAAATTTCACAACTGAAACAATAAAAGTTTGACTACTTTCCCGATACTCTTTGATTTCGGTGTCACTACAAAACTCCTAGAGAGTTCTTACCCTCATAAGAATATTACTGTTTTACATGTATTCCTCTGGTAACTTAACTGTCAACAAAACCAATGTTACCGGCGTTTCCTGCCTTTGATTTTTGTCGATCTTATATTTCCCCAAATAACTATTTGTTCAGCTGTCACATCACAGCGAAATGTTGGGTACTGGGAAGACGGAAGATAAGGACTCAGAATTTATTCACTCTTATAACTTAAATCCAGTGCTCGAAGTGTGTGTGTGTGTGTGTGTGTGTCAGGAGGGGGGGGGGTTACCTTTTTCATTTTGGATTTGGCGTACCCCATACCTTTTTATTAATGGGAGCTCATTGCCTTTACTTTCAATACGCAATCGCCGTCACTAGGAGCAAGCGTACCCTTTTTTTTCTAACCCTCTTCTCCAAACGTGCTCTTACCTTTTCTAAACCACTTCGAGCACTGCTTAAATCTATACACCTTAAGATGAAGAAGACGTATTCTCTACTAAAATGCAGTGAATCTGTATATGAATAGTGATAATAGGCAGTATGCAATGAATAAGGTCTAAGAGTAA
The DNA here is from genome assembly GCA_022664845.1 of Lepisma saccharinum. Taxonomy (NCBI): domain Eukaryota; kingdom Metazoa; phylum Arthropoda; class Insecta; order Zygentoma; family Lepismatidae; genus Lepisma; species Lepisma saccharinum. Next base: position 8,712 of record JAGDQP010043311.1, on the reverse strand, counting down.
ATACTATTAGAGAAGGCGTTCAATTTTCCACGTCAAGTTTCTAACCTATAATGTGTACCAACAGAATGATTTCGAGTAGAACGAAATGAACTTCTTCGAATCAAACCGAAATCTGACTAACAAGTTGAACAGTTATCAGTCTCACTTTAGAGGTTCCGGACGAACAGGTCAATAAAATAACTTTAAATTCAACGTTAGTGTGATTTTGATGAGATTGCTATCTTCAATTTGGTTCAAGTCTATTGCTTTCTACATCACTATCTTTTTCTCTCACATTTTTTTTATATATATACATAGTTTCTTTCATAACATGTATGTGGATAAATGGCAACTACTTGGCCAAATCGAGTTTGGTCTACCTACTTTAATTTGAATCTTATCTATGGTATTTAGGCATGGTTTAAGCCACAAAAGGACAGGGAAAAGAATGCGGGGAGGAGTCGGCCTAAGTTCAAGATACCATTCCGGATTTGTCTGATGTGACTGAGGAAAAATCCTGAAGTAACCTCCTGAATGCAAAGCCAAACGCTCTACCAACTGAGCTATGGTCGCTCGGTCCGACCAACTTCACATTACAGCTATTTTAAGCCTTGATGAAAATTATCAATAAAGCGTGTCTGGTAAACTTCAATTAATTTTCTGAGCACTTCAAACTTTAAGTCTTTCTCTTAAAATATCAGAAAATGCGATATAATTCGTATATGTGCTCATGCCCTGTAACCACAAAAGTAATCTTGAACATGTTAATCTAGAAATGAAAACCATACAGTATTTGCAGTAAGCAATTAATAATCGGACATTACATCACAAATAAAACATAAACATAAAAAGAAAACATACACACGTGCAAGAAAATGATAAACTGATAAGAAACAGATCTTACTGAACATCCTTTCAAATAATTGATTTCTAGAGGAAATAACCGCTCTCAAGTTCAGATAAGAAACAACGACCACGATTTCTCCATGATATCCAAATGTATCCTTCCACTAACTACCCTTTCTATTTTTTGCCAACCGCAATGAAGTCTTGATTTGTCAGTGCTTGCTTGTGTTTACTTAAATACGTGCCGTGGAGTGCAGCAAGAAGCGGGAAATCGAAGAAAAGGCAGGCAGTGATGGTTCTTTACTTCGGCGCTGTCCAGCGACAAAAAAAGGCATGGAAAACATTCCAGACACAAGTACTTTCTTCATTATTCCTCCTCAGTTAACTGAAACATTTTCGGTGTTACTCAGCTGATTTCAATAGTGAACAAATTTTCTCAGGACTACAAGGTAAGGTAGTTTAAGATATAAACAATGATACATTCTTAAATCACAAGTCTTAGCGTTCACATTCACGTTCACATTCGTTTTATAATGTAATGATGACCAAAAGTAAATGACATTGGCATTTAGTTTTGTTCGCTCTGGACAGCAGACACACAAATGAAGTCTCGTTTCTTTGAAGGCATCGTAACAGCATTTAAAAAATAATGGTCTTAGATTGCAACTGAAAGTCACATTTCGCTTGTGTGTTTATGTCAAATTAAAATACAGTCAGTCAGTCAGAGTAAGTGACGGGATTGGAATGTGAAGTATCGAGCATATTTGCTCATGCCTTCCAAGTGTTTTGAATTTGGCGAGATGAATGTTTAAAATCTGAAGTGATTAGGGAGCAACTGTCGCATCCCTAAGGCAGTCATTGTAAAGAGTGAATTTTGTTGAGTCGTAATTTACAAAACATGAAGTTTAAAGTGATTTATTTGAATTGTTATCGACGAGGGTGGGAGGAAGGAGAGATTGCGTAGCGAGGCTAAGATGTTATAAGCTTGCAGTGAGGCTAGATGTTTAAAGTCCTTCCATAAAAAGAGCTTAATCATGAGTTTATGACAGGTAATCGGAGTTATGAGAAATATAATTATCTGGGATGAGGCATGCGATGGGTATGTCTGAGAGGTTGGGCGGTTCCGATCACCCTGGTCTAAATGGTAACGTCGCGGACTTCGGATCGGTGCTGGGGATACACGCGGCTTCAAACCCCGTTTCGTGCCATTCTGCCTGAGTTTTTTCAGAGTTCTCCTCAGTTTAAACCAAGCGAACACCAGGATCGTATCTCAACCAAGGCACTGGCCACTAAATCCCCGGAAGAATGATCATCGACAGATCTCTGACGTGACGGGCACAGGCCAAAAGTTAGCAGTTCAGCCAATAGAAGAAAACTTTAATGAAGCCAAATAACATTAAAACGAGAGTTGCTTTACGAGGTATATTCATGAATCAATTATTGAATTTATTTATGGTCTTTAGGTATTTAAGGCTCAGTCCAGGATTTCGAAGGTGAAAGGATGCGGAAAGGAGTCGGCCAGTCCCTAAGTTGAAGGCATAATTCCGGAATTTGGTTGGTTGAATTAGGAAAAATCTTGGAAAAACCTCAGTTAGGATAGTCAACCGCTGATTGGCCTGAGCCTTAGATGCCTTAAACTAAATTCAAAAACTTCGACCGCTGATACCGAACCCAGGTCTTCCAGAATGTGAAGCCAACGCTCTACCACTGGCTTTGAATTGAATTGAACTTTATGGACTTTAGGAACTAAGGCACAGGCTGGGATACCGCAGGGGAAAGGATTGGAGAAGGTGTCGGCCAGAGCCTATGTTGAAGGTGCCATCCCGGCATTTCCTTTGAGTGACTGAGGAAAAAGCTGTCAGGATGGTCGGGGCTGGGATCGAACCCATGACCTCCCGAATGCTAGTGTCTCTTGTGGGTGAGTGGTAACGATCGCTACCTTGTAATCAAGGGATCCCGGGTTCGATTCCCGGTGGGGATACAAGTGGTTCGGAGCCCACGTTAAGCTATAGGTCCCGTCCTTAAAATCTTGCCAGCTCGTTTTGGACGTTAATAACAATTCAATCAATCAATCCCGAATGCTACGCCAAAGCTCTACCATTGAGCTACGTCGGCTCGTTATACCACTGAGCTACGGCCACTCAGTCACGAGTGAACTATGAAAAAAAAAGTCCAGTAGAACTAACATGGTGTACGAATATCAAGTGTGCTGGCTCAGCATAACCTTAAGTGTGTACGATTTATAATCGTAAGGTGTGAGTAAAGATTTCCCTGCTGTCACTTGCCCGAGAAGAATACCGTTTTTTCATTATTATTATTATTTTGTACAAAAAAAAAAA
>JAGDQP010043309.1:0-16257 GCA_022664845.1 Lepisma saccharinum | reverse complement strand
ATATAGTTTTTTGTTTGTTTTGATGTCTACTTTCAACTCCCAAACGCTGTCATAGGAATTACGGAACACCCTGTATACAATTAAAGAAGACAACTAGCATTTTAGTTTGTGGAGTTGTTATAAAGGAAGGATTTAACGGACATTTGTTTTTTCGCGCATTATTTAAATTGCATTCTGAATATTTATTTACTTTACTTACATTTGTATATACATTATCGCTCAGATGTGCTATTTCTGAATAAATAAGTTACGTATATACGTACTCAAGTATTATTTGTCCTCATTTTTTATTGATCTTTCAATTAGTGGTTTCACTAAAAGTCTCCGTCATTACCATGTTGAGGGGTTTGTTAGACTGGTATCCTAGTGGGAGTGAGTTGGGATTACACAGTTAGGTCTTTAATGTTGTGGGGAAAGGCTTTTATCTTAATTTCAATTCCTAGACTGTTTATGTCGGGTTACGTGTAAAAAAAAAAAAAACTATGGCGCAACAGCCCAGGGCCAAGGCCTGCAACGCGGCTTTTTGCAGGGTTCACGTGGTCAGCGCAGGCTGTTTTCAGCCACTTGGAGTGGCTTTTGCTGCCGGTTTAGCCCCCCTCCCAGGGTTGGCCTCGGTACTGATTTTCAGAGACTGGATGAACCTCTGGGACTTACGGCCTAGGTAAAATTCTTTCAACTTCTCCCACCGGGAATCAAACCCGGATTGTTGGATTGTCACGTCATCGGTCACTTTTGGAGAGATGTAAAATTTAACTTTCAGGACAAATTTCGTACCTTTCCCCAAAAATCCTGAAATCAACCGTAAAATCGTAATTTCAATTAAAGCATATCGTACTGAACAGTGAAGTACTAGGCTTCACTCTGGGAAACTTACATTGTTCTGTTCATCTGCATAGATTTCAATATTCGTTATAAATTAGGGATTTGGGGGGAAAGGTACGAAATTTGTCCTGAAAGTTAAATTTTACATCTCTCCAAGCGTGGCCGATGACGTGACAATCCAACAATCCGGGTTTGATTCCAGGCGGGAGAAGTTGAAACAATTTTACCTAGGCCGTAAGTCCCAGAGGTCGACCCAGAATCTGAAGATGAGTACCAGGGACAACCCTGGGGGGAGTCTTAACCCGTAGAGAAAGGTGGATGAAAACAAACAGCCGTGTGCTGACCACTTGCCCCCCGTAAAAAGCCGCGTTGCAGGCCTTGGCCCTTCATGGGCTGTTGCACCATAGTTTTTTTTTTTTCTTACACGTAACCCGACATAAACAGTCTGGGAATTGAAAAGGAGATAAGAGCCTTCGCCCACATCAAGGACCTAAATGTGTAATTCCAACTCACTCCCACTAGGATACCAGTCTAGCAAACCCCTCAACATGGTAATGACGGAGACTCTTAGTGAAACCACTAACTGAAAGATCAATAAAAATTGAGGACAAATAATACTTGAGTACGTATAAACGTAACTTTTTATTCAGAGATAGCAGGTCTGAGCGATAATGTATATAAAAAATTATGTAAAATAAATAAATATTCAGAATGTAATTTAAATAATGCGAGAAAAAGAAACAAATGTTCATTAAATACTTACTTTATAACAACTGCACAAACTAAAATACAAGTTGTCTTCTTTAATTGTATATAGTTACATACATACAATATGCTCTTATCTATAAGAAGCATCTGAACGAAATAATAAAGTCATACATTTTCAAAACAGAATTAGGTTGCCTCGTGGAATTGTTTGATTCATTCAGTATGTCTGAGAATTGTCAGTACCACATTTATTGCTTTTAACAAGATGAGACAGCCTATTCTACGAAGAATATATATAAATAATTATAAATCATTTGAGCAACTTATTCGGATTTCCTCCTGTCATTTCGATCTCTCGCTGCGCCTATGTCCTGCCTTTCCCGGTTTTCATGAGAGAACAAAAGACAAACGCATAGCGTATGCATTGTATGAATGTCAAATAGAAGTGCATTTCCATCAAGAAAACAATGATATTATATAACACCTAGTGAAGTTTAAGCATAAAACTACCACTGAAACTTGGTTGTGTAGATTAGGAAATCTCACAAACATTCAACGTTGTGCTTTCCATCATTTTAGAAGGTTTAAGAGCACAATTTAAATGCAACCTTTAATAAACGTTTAATACTGGTCATTCTTTAAACGTTTATTACATTACGTTCATAAAACGTTTATGTCAACGTCACTAAATACAACGGTGTCAATATTCAACGTTTATGAAACGTTAACTGAACATTCTCTGCTGTGTGGGTAATGTTTGTATATCTGTGAATAATATGTAGTCGTGATGTAGTGAAAAATATGTGAATAAAAGTAATTAGATCTTCCTTTTGTTTTTATTGTTTATAAATAAATTATAATACAGCGATGTTGCTATGTCTGTAATCATTAGCGATGAAGTTTTGCTTATTCCCAATTGGGACGTTAAATACGGTTTTTGAAACTTTTATCAAATTATACAACATGGTTTTGATATGTATAGAATCTAACAAAATAGTAGTCAATAGAAGATTAGCTCATAAATACACGAAACACTGTAACTGAAACAAAAATCAGTTTTATATATCTTTTACTTTGCTTTTTATTTCAGTAAGAGTTGAGCTTGAAGCCTGTCTATCTGATGTCTTCGTGGCCGTGCGCGCTGCGTCGCGTTATTCCTTCCCCCCTTTTCGTCCATAAAGCTGGCGACGCGAGTTCGAATCCCGAAGCTTGCTCTTCTTTTCTCACAAAGCTCCGTCATCTATGTTCGTATTGCATGGACGTAATAGCTTGGTTCCTGTCAAATGCAAAGAAATCTGACAACGATTACCATTCCTTAAATAAGGGTTAACCATTTCAAGGTTTAGTCTACTAATTATATGGAAAGTTTTAAGTCATATTAAAAAGTTTAGAAAGGAGAAATTAATCGAGGTCATATTCGCTGACGTCAAACTTGAGGTCAGTGACTATCTATCTGCTTTACTTTAATTTAATCACTTGCATTTTAAACACCAAATTAGAAACGGCTGGATAAACCGAGATCGCTGAACCCAAATTTGAAGTCGGTTTCTCTGTACCTGTTTTCGTTTAGGCGCTAGCCTCCACTGCAGATGGAGGAATCAAAATTAAGAGGTCCAATATTTTAAGGTAGCTAACAGACAGAACATACCAGGTGGACAGGAGAAATTAACGGAGTTTTCTTGTTCTTGCTCGATCTAAATCCACATTGTTCTCACCTAACGAATATTACTGATTTTGGTAAATTATACTATTTTGAAAATTGCATATCTTCAAGTAAACTTATATCAGGGCACATTGCATGCACAAAGAATCAATTTCTGATAGTATAATAATGGTTCCAAAATACGAGCTGCATTCCCCCTACTTTCTAACGTAAGTTGGAGTTTTACAAATGAGGTGGTTGTATATTATTCCCCCAAATGCATCTAATCAAGTGAATAAAATATTTTACGATTTTGAAAGAAAATTATACTGGCGTAGGCCAGGGTTTCTCAACGTGGAGGTCGCGCGACCCCCAGAGCGAAACGTGAGTTGTGTGTAAGGGGGGGTCGCAAGAGAAGGTAAAAAAAAATAATGTAGCTAAGGTTTGTAGGTTAAAATTAATAAATTTCGACGACGATATTTTATTTTGCTTATTGTTTTTATAATTAGGGTCTACTAAAATAATGTAATTTGTTGAATAGTTTTGAATAATGTAATTAGGATGTTTATCAAATACAGCATATCAACGGTTATGTTTTTAGTTGCAGGATGAAAAAGGTTGAGAAACGCCGGCATAGGTGGAAAGCGAACCTATGATTCTCAGTGTGGAAAGTGCACATAGCTAATAACCACGCCATCAATCTGTTATTTAACGATCCAAGAAATCAGCTTATTCTTATTGCTTACACACTCATTTCGCTTACTTGTGGTTTCCCCCTTTTTCTAAATATGATTGTATCGATGAGGTCTCTCCCGGAGGAAGGAGTTGGTCTACTGCTCCCACGCTGAACAGACATGTTGGGAGAGGAGAGCCGAAGCTCACAACTGTGATCGCCAATCTTTTATTCACAACAGCTCCCTAATTGTATCCTATTACGATTAGACACCCATAGCTTGAACCTGTCTCTTGCCGTCCCTTAGACATAGCTGTGTCTGGCCCATATAAGGTAAACGCACAAAACAAAACAAAGAAACATTAAATTTTATGTTCCTGAAATACTTTTTTGGGTTTCTTTACGCCGAGGGAAATTGTCCCTTAGATATGCGATGGACTTTCGACCTCACAGCACATGTTTGGCCATTAAATAAAATTTAAATAACTGAATAAATACTCCCAGAGTGTACGTAATAAATATAGGTTCTACACAATAGAAAGAGAGGCATATTCTCACTATATGCCAGCATTATTCATGCCTGAATATTTTCAATACATTTTCCGTCAATATCCGCCTTCGGAAGATTTCAGAATTATTGTTAACTTTCCAATTACATTTTAACTTTCTGCTACTACTATACTTTTTATCCTTGTAGCGTTAAAATACAAGATTTTGCAGTGTAACGTGCACCGTTCTCTAATGTTGAAGGTTATTTTTATTCTATGGGAATATATTACAAATATTCCCTGTATTTTTTCATGATACCAAGCATTCTAATCCCGGGAAAAGTTCCGGCATGATTCTAATTACCTAGGAATACTCCCGGAATATTACGAATTAAAATGTAACAATCCTGGAATATTCTTCTTGCAAGGGATTCATTTTAAACACGTGCAGAGAATTAGAAACAAAGTACGTAGTTTAAAAACACGTAAATGTTTGTATCATAGAACTTTTAACTTTAGCTCTGGGAAATACATTTTAAGAGAAAAACGAAGCCCAGAAAAGTAATTATTCAAATGTTGAAAACATCACTTCTGCAATTTTATAGTTAATTACGTATATTTTCCTCCCATTTCTGAAGGTAAAGTTAGAACGCAACTACGAATACTGTGCAGAATGTTATTTTTGTGAATTATATACACAGTCCGACAATTAAGTAATGAGATTGATTTTATTCTGACGAAACAAGCAAAAGTAATTGAATAATACCTGTTTATTATTCGAAGTACATCCCTCCTGCATCAATACGAGTGGCACGATCACACAAGGAGTGGAATGACTTCTGCAACTCAGTTTGTGGTATGGCCCTTAATGCCGCTGTCACAGCTGCTTGGATGTCTTCAACCCTGTCGAAAAGTCGTCCTTTCAATGGCAACTTCAGCTTAGGGAACGAAATAGTCACAGGGGGACATATCTGGTGAGTAGGGGGGATGATTCAGCACACACACTTGTTTTGTGGCCAAATATTCCGCAACAAGTACTGCTCGGTGAGCTGGAGCGTTGTCATGGAGAAGGAACCAGCTACCTGGGGTTGAGTATTCAGGCCGAACACGATGTATTCTCTTCAACAAACGCTCCAAAACACCTAAATAAAACTGAGCATTAACTGTGTGACCTTCTGGTACAAATTCATGATGAATGATACCCTTACTGTCGTAGAAACAAATGAGCATTGTCTTCACTTTTGACTTTTGGAGACGAAGTTTCTTTCCTTTTGGAGAATCTGCAGACTTCCATTCGGCACTCTGACGTTTAGTAGCTGGATCATAACGAAAACACCAACATTCGTCTTCTGCAACAATGGACAGAAGGAAATTTTTCTTCCTACGGGCAGTTGCAATGATGTCACGGGCGTAATCAACACCCGTTTGTTTCTGTTCATCAGATAATGTGTGGCACAAACCGGGCTGCGACCTTCTTGCCTAAATCTTCCACTAAGATCTTACGAATTGTCTCCCTGTTAACACCAAAGTCACCTTCCATCATTCTCACAGTCACACAACGATCTTCTTGCACACGTTCACGGACCTTTTCAATCAGTTCCTCGTTACGAACAGAAATTGGACGACCCGGCCGAGGTTCATCGTCAATCGATTCCACACCACTTTTAAAACGTTCATACCATCTAAATATCTGTGCACGAGACAAACAAGTATCACCATACACTCTCCGCATCAACTCAACAGTTTCTGTGCCACTTTTCCCGAGTTTGAAACAGAACTTGATATTCGCCCTCTGCTCCATGACGCTGGCGTGACAAAGGCCTTTCACTTACTGCTGGTACTGACGTCATATTTCCCGTTGTGCTTCACGCGAGACCATGCGGTGTTGCCAGGTCGTAGATGGATTACTCTCTCGAACTCACATATTGGTTTCTATTTTGCATTCTCTGTTTTGTCAGGATAAAATCAGTCTCATTACTTACTTGTCGGACTGTGTATATATATATATATTCTTCTTTATGCGTATTTTAGAAAAATTTAATATTGATACGTCTATGTAACACCGACATGGATGACGAAGCTATGTAGAAAAAGTATAATTTAGTTAAAAGATTGGCCTCTGTGGGTAGGGTTCGGACCAACTTTGTCAGCTTTATGGACAAAAAGAAAGATAACGAGAATGAACACGACGCTACAACCTCGGCTACGAATCTTGATGGCAAAAGAAGCTTCGAGCTAAACTCTTGTTGAAATGTAAACAAAGTAAAAATTATATAAAGCGCCTTTTTGTTTAATTTTCAGTGTTTCACATAATACCATCTAATGTTCCGTTTAACGCTATTTTAGTAGATTCTATACATATGAAACCTATATGCTACAATTTGGTGAAAGTTAAAAAAAAATGAGTTTAACGTCCCAAATGAGAATAAGCAACACTTCATCGCTACTGATTATGAACGTGCTGATATTGCTCTATTAAATTTATTTTATGATCAATAATAGTGAAAGAATAACTTTCTTCAATTTATTTAACCACACAGAATGTTTGTCAGTAGAGGCTATTATTTTTTTAACATTTATTTATTGCTTTTAGGTATCTTAGGCTCAGATCGGAGAAGTAAAAGCAGCTATAGAAACTCGTGTAACTAGTAAGTAAAACAATCTTTAAAAAAAAGAGAGTGGATACTCATGTTTTGCGACGTTGCCACATAATTTATATTAGAACTTTTTAGAGACCAACAAGTGGGTTTTATAAAAATTAAATTAAATAACAAATAAATAGATTACGACAAAAAATATTGAGTCTGTTTTGTAAAGGAAATTATCTGTTGATGAATGGATTATTCTTAACACGTTTCTTACAGTGGAAAACATTTAATTTTGTAATTTGGGCTTTTGAAAGAGACCGCTCATTTCATCATTGACTGAATGTACATATTATTTTCCCCCGAAAATTATCCTCAAAAAGACTATGACGTCGAGAAATGAGATAAATTAATGTTGCAAGATTTGAGGACACCACGAACCATTGTGAACTAAAGTCTGTAATAAAACAGCATAATTATCAAAACAAGTCTTTATTTAAATTTCTGAAATTTACCAAGAATAGCACAATTTGACTGTACATATATAATAAATATGTAACTTACAAAGCATGCTACCACAACCGACCGTGTCAAAAGAGAAGACGAAATATCATCTCTATGACAAGAGAGAAGTTGTGGTGGCATGAATAAGGTGTTATAAAATATCTCAACTTTTCAAAATTGTGGTACGAAAAATGAAAGAGGACCACAAAGGGAGACAAAACAACAAAAAATCTGGCGAAATAAAAAGAAAAAGGACACTGGCACAATGTACCACACATTAACTTCACAGGCAAAGAAATATGTGTCATACATTATTAATATTACATACAAAATTTCTGCACTGTTATGTAGTTTCAGATCTTTTCAAGGTATTACAGAATTACACGATATAATGGGTTGTATCAAAGTTTCATACTTAACTTTAGATCCGTAATAGTTTTACTTCCAGCAACAATGCAAAGGTAGAGACCGTGCGTGGATGAAGAAAACAAAAGTTACACGTATCAAAATTAGAGCAGATATCAATTTTCAAACGGAAAGCAGCCTTAACACTGACAAAATCTTCAATCAATGCCAACGAAAGTACCTTCCACATACTGTAAACCCACATATACATGATCTTTGGATTGCTACGAAACTTTATTGTTACTCCAGGACAAACCCGACTTTCTTTCGCCGCAGCTCTTGTTATGTGAACATTTTTATGCACCCACCGACGTACACAACCTATATATAAAGCAATATCAGCGCTGTCTTTCAACAAACAAGGCTTTTATTACTTATCAGCATGTCTGGAGTGCGTTAGATTGTTTTATATTTAAGTATGAATAAAAGTAATTCAGGTTTTCTTTGGGACTACAACCTTTCAATCTACAAGAAATTCAACATTGATGGGATTTTTGAGTTAAAAATGAAAGGTGACAAAGTCATTGCCCTATACAGAACTGTACTGTTGTACAATTGAAATTTCAACTGCGTAGAAACAAAAAAACGTCCCATTTTAAACAGAGTTCTAATGCAAAAATAGTAAAAAAATAACTGCCTTATTACATGAAGATACACTATTCTGTTTAACTTCGTCTCGCCTTAATAACGAACCGCTTAGCGCTAGCTTTTATAGCTTTAAAACCTTAGCTGCGCTGTAGCATTTGAGATCAGGTACACAATTACTACCTAAAAAATGATCTGTCCGTAAGTTTATTACGAAATGCATGGACTGTCATTTTACGACCCTTTGATAACTTCCTCTCCAGTACGTTCCCAGATCCTCTATTTTGAAAAAAGAAATGTGTACCAAACGAAATTTTGACTTCTTTGATGATCAGTGCAGAACTTACATTGAATACTGTGTGCTACAAGTTATCAAAAACTCCAGAAAGACCTTGAAGACTGATCAAGTTAAAACTGACAGCCTTTAGACAACACTGTTCGAACTCTCCTGAAACAATGTAGCCAGCTCAGTACAGCACCAGACTTAACATAATACAAGAACAATCAACCTACTCTCTCAAAATGAACAACATAGCGTGGTACTAGCTGCGAATATTAAACTGTTATGTTTTGGATTTATTATTATTATTATTATTTTGAGACGAACCATTATGATCGCAAGTTTCCTTACTGACCACACGCTCACGTCGATTTAGAATTGAACACTGCTGGTTTGAACACGAACACTCCAATTTACTGTTAGAACTGATATACAACGTTAAGAGAACTACAAAACAGTGCTACATCTCATGAACTTCAAGATAATATATAGATATATATATATATTTAAAACATCCATTTTTTTTTTTAAATATACGATTAATAATCGCTGAAGGAATGGATATATATAATGGATGTACGTTACTTCTTGCAATACACACAATAGTTTTAAGATTACATACACTTTTTTTTTCTTCTTATTTTGAAACCATCTTTAGAATTAGTGTATTACGCAAACACATTAATTTCTTGCCATGAAGTTCCAATTGGACATCCTGTGATACACAATGGACAGGTGTTTGGACAAGAAAGCAACATTTTAAAATACCACAGAAAAACGTAAGTACTTCCACTCGTATTCCTCCTGTATATACATTTGTTTTTTTTTAATCTTCAAAAAGTTCCTTCGTTTCATTATTAACTTCTATAAATGATGGTCAACAAACAGATCTTCAATGGGAATTCCTCTGCTTTGAAAAATCTTAGCATATGTCCAATTTGTAATGGAATTCTCACTAGAGTTAACACAGGGCACATTTTTTTTTTTTTAAATCCTGTCCAAGCACTTGTAGTCTCTTTCTTAGTGACTATCTAAACCGTCTCGTACTCTTTCCTAATTGACTTCGCAAGGCAGCAGGCGAATATCACTCCAACAAGCTGTAAAGAGAAAGAGAAACGTCAGCATTTCCATACAGCCTGAGATATGACGTCACTTGGATCAGTACAGCTTTGGACAAAAGTTCTAACGCATGTCTTTACGTAAGATTTCCCAATTCGCAGCAATGTCCCTCCTATATGCGACATCTATTATCGAAATTTAAAATTTGTGGTAATAATTCCCCACTGGGTTACAAAAAAAATCCCTCTGCGGGATAAAATGAAGGCATGAAGTTTGGACTTAGAACCTTTTTTTTTTTTTTTTTTTTTTTTTTGGTCGACGATACACCTTATTTCCTTTCATATCAACCTTGTTTGGGCTGCATATCAGGACAATACTTTCCATACGATATTGCAATATATAATGATATTTGAAATAGAAAAAGTAGACATACGTCAGAATTTTTGTCCACAACAGTACAAGGAAACACGACTAGAATACACTTTCTGCATATAGTAAACAAGACGGGAAAATTCACAGAACTGTAAGGTTAAAAATAGTGGCTCTCTCACATACCTTGAAATAACACTAAATACAAAATAAGCAAATGAAAAACAAATTTACGGACATGAAAGTTGTTGAGCAGACAACTGTTTCAGCGACAAATAGAAAGTGAAATAGTGGATTGCTGAATTTACCAGGGCCTTAACAAGGAATTCTTAATCGTATTTTATTCAAGGCCTTTACGTAATTTGGCTCAGGCTGAACGGATGATGATGGAATGACTGATGAAATGCAGAAACGAGAGAACCCACGCACACGGTATTTCTACACCACGAAGCCCACATGGCATGAGCTGGGTTAAGAACCGAAAACCCCAAGCACCAGATGTAAGCGCTCTACCACTGAACCACCGCAGCCCAAGGAATTCTCAATGATTCGAGGCCTTAACAAAGACGCTGAGAGCTTGCATGAAATCTACGATTATTCACCTTTTCGCTTATCTCTGGTGTTATTTTCAGCTTTGACTTCAAACAACGAACAGGAAACGTATGATTCAAGTTTTCGCCCTGAGCCAAAGTTGCCTAAAGGCCATAAATAACATTCAAGATCAAGAATTATAAGGTTCACATTCACGTTATCGACTCCGTGTGTATGTATATCTTGTAGGCGTGCGTAATGGTAATTTAACCCTGGAATCATAACGTGAAATGTATAGCCATAGACCTCATAATAGATAGACTTAGCACGCTTCCCCAATTCTGGCCACGCTAAACCTAGTGGGTTATTGTTCAGAGCACGCAATTTTGGATCCATCCGCTAGGTAGCTCTGCCATAGACCTCACAGTAGAATATGACGTCTATGGCAGAGTTATCTAGCGGATGGATTCAAAATCACGTGCTCTGAACAAAAATCCATTAGTTTTAGCGCGGCCAGAAATGGGGAAGCGTGCTAAGTCTATCTATTATGAGGTCTCTGGTATAGCCTGCAATCATAACCGTTAGTAAATTTTGCGACCATTCTTTATTTCATAGTATTTATTAGCAGAATCTGCTGAACATTTGCCGTTTGTTCTGGTACAATGCTACTTATTTATCAATTGTAATACTCTGAAATAAATACTGGTCATAAAATTTACTAACGGCTATAATTGCACGTTTCTTTCTCACATTAAGGAATATCCCTTTCTGCACCTCCGACATTTACATTGTCACTTCCACTGAAATTTATATGTTCAATGCTTCGAGAAAGAAACCTTCTGATGGCCATTTATAAAACAAGTCAGCACAACACTAAAATAACAGTAGGAAAGAAAGAAACGTAAGGACAAGAGTATGTCGAAAAACAGCTCGTTATCATAATCCTTGCTTTAATTTTTTTTTAAAAATGAACACCTGTAGCGATAAAAAGCGTCTCGACTCATGCGACAAACACGTCTTAATAATGGCTTTTTATCAAGACTAAGCTACTAAAAATAGACTGTCCCTAGAGTGCAGTTATGTTAGTACAAGGGTTGTGTTTTCAAACTGATGTATAAGGCAGGGTTTCTGAATGTAGGGGCAGCGGGCTGTGTCCAAGGGGGTCGCGAGGGTAGGTAACAAATAAATTTAGATAGGGGTTTGCAAGTTTAAGCTAATATTTCAAAGAAAATATTTTATTTTGCTTGCTGTTTTCATAACTGCTAAAGATGCGTGTAATGTATTGTTTGAACAGTTTTTGGATAATATTATTCGGATATTTATTATCAAATACAGCAAATCAACTGTCATGTTTTGAAATGAAAAGCAAATATTACACAAAATAAATTAATCGTGGGTCACCGGTTAGAAGAAGTGGTAAAGGGGGGGGGGGAGTCGTAGGGTGAAAAGGGTTTAAAAACGCTGGTCTAAGGCAACCATATTTGTGATTTATGCTTTTAAATTTGAACAATTATGTTTAACTATGCTGTTAATTGTAGGGGTTCCATAGTCTAGTGGTTAGAGGGTTGGACTCTGGTCCGCGTGGTCCCGGGTTCAATCCCCGGCTGGAGTCCCACTTTTCGGCGTCCACCCAGCGTCGTGAGGCAAACTGGGGGAGTCACGTGAATAAAGACGTGACGATCACTTGGTCTAGGAAGCCCCTGATACGCCTGTTCGTGGTCAGGTAGCGCGCAGTGCTGACCACACAGCCGCCAATCAGGTGGACGCAGTTCCACCAACCGTGGAGAGGGCCTATCGGCCTGTCACGCCAGTGGTTATTATTTTAATTTTATGCTGTTAATTGTATTAATTATTATCGAAATACATTTAAAATTTACGGTTTTTGAATGCGGAAAAACATATTACAGAAATTACTTTTTTTTTTCATAGTTGGAGCTTGAAGTAGTACCAAATAGACTCAAAATCTGTGTACTAAAGTTAAATGAAAAACTGCTAACTGAATACTACCATCTTTCAAAGCTCTCATGGAAAAGTATAAAAATATAACCGAAAAACTTAAATAGAATTTATTTACAATATTTTGAATCATTAATGCAGTTTGTAAACACGATTTCCTGTGCACTGTTTAATCTTCTTTAATAAAAGACTGTTGATTGTAGGCAAGGCGCATGTAAACATCGAATTTTCTGGTGTCAGAGTGAATTAAAAATCCAGCTGCGGTTGAGAAACTTCTTTCTACCGAGGCACTGGATGGAGGAACTGGTTGGCTTAATGCTGGCATCTTAGAAGATTGCTTCTTCCAAAAAGAAAGTACTGACGAAGACTATTTCTTCATCGCTTAAAATAACTCGGTACATAGAAATCTCCTCCGACGGTGCAATAATATTTGTGAACCGTTTGAGTTCAATTGGTAGACCCGAGGCACGTGAAGCAGAACTGGTTCTAGTGGGATCCAGAAATTGTACTTGCTTCCAAAAGTCTGCAGCAACGTGTCCGCCATTCATATACTTGCACAGTATCTTGCAGTGAACACCACTACTGTGAAGCATGTAAGGTACTGCGGACAGAATTAACCACACTTGAGTTGAATTGACGTAATATGTTTGCAAAGACCGTCAGTAACTGTAGCAACTGACTGAAGCTGTTCCACAAGATACACATCGTCATTTTCAACTAATTTCTTCAGGTTCACTATCAATGCACTATCTTCCTCCATGATCCAGCGTTTCACTACACTGTAGTTAGTGTTGTAATATTTGCCAGTTTCCAGCCAAGTGCTCCACCGAGTAATGACAGGAACTGGAGGTAAATTAGAGACTAAACCCTCTTCCACTGAACAATCTAGCAGTTTTTCTTTCCTAGTTGGGGGTCTTACCTAAAGCTAACTTTACACCTGGTATCAACTGGTCAGCAGGACGAAGATGAACATGTGCCCAACAAGTTGAATGAAAACTCCAGCTAAACGCACACTGGCAGCTCTCATGTAAGGAGCATTGTCAGATAATAAGGATAATCTAAAGCAACAATCTCCAACAAAAGATGGCAGCACTACCTCCGTATAGGTCTAATGTATTTTCACTGTGACATGAAATTTCCTTGCTGCTCCTACAAATTCAAGCCTAGAGAGCAAGCTTTCAAGAGAAGAAAGTTCATAACCAATTCAAGAGCATGATCGATGTCGATTTTTTATTTTAGTTTTCCTTCATTGTTGTTGTGAATATCGAAACCTATAACAATGAAACTCTTTCAACAATGAACAAAAAAGAAAATGAAAAATCGGCATCGATCATGCTCTTGAATTGGTTAAGAACTTTCTTCCCTGAAAGTATGAACTCTCTAGGCTTGAATTTGTAGGAGCAGCAAGGAAATTTTGTGTAACAGTGAAAGTACATTAGACATATACAGAGGTAGTGCTGCCATCTTTTGTTGGAGATCATTGCTTTAGATTATCCTTAAGGCAATCACGTTATATCTATGAACCCCTACCGTTTCCATAGCATCAAGAATACTTTCTACAATGATATCTGCATTACACCGTTTAGTTATAGCACTCCTCATCAAACGAGGCTTTTCACCATTTTGTCCACGCGGCATCATTAGGATATTCACTAGTTTTCGATTTTTTTTGTTACTTGTTCCATCCACAACTACATACATATACGTCTTTGCCCTCTAAAAGTGAACGAGTATCGTTTAAATAGTCTTTTCCACAATCGACCAGATATGTTCGTATAGTTGTTTCACATGGAGCAGGTTTAACATAGGTAGAGACGTTGCTATAAAGTTTCGACACATATCGTTCCGGAAAACATGAAACAGGTATTCCAATTGTTCCCAATATCTTTTACCATTTCCTTCATTCATTCTTTCCTGTGAAGTTGACATGCTTTCCACAACTTGCGGGAGAGTACTTGAGATCTTCTTCCTGTACTAGGTCCTGGTATATTCTGGCTTCTTTCATTGTATTCGTGTTTTCTTCTGCAACGCTTTAGCACTTTGAACATCTGCACTACAGACTTCTCACAATTAACAAAGTCAGAACACAGGCAGCAAAAGAATTTTACTATTTTCAACTTTCAAGTGGCCGAGAGGAAACTCCCGAATTCGTTGGTTTGCATGGACAGACAATTTTGGCATGTTTGTGCACAGATTAGAGGAGACAAAAGCTGACCGTTACGCAGGCTAACAGCAAACTGAACTTGTTCATTCTTCTTAACAAAAGTTTGATTCATGCTCCTTTCACCCGTATTCTTTAACGCTACGATTACCGCCCATACAATTCATTTTATCTTTATCTTTAACGCTACGATTCGGCTAATCTTCATATATTGTCAACAATGAAACAACGAATCTAAACCTTCAACTAGTTGCAAACGCGAGAATATATTTACATTTTTTCTGGATTATGCGTTATGTTTTATTATTTGAAATTATGCTTTTGAAAGCTGCACTTTTCAGGTCTATGACAATCCGCAATACTTTGTGGGGTCTAACCAACCGTAGGTCTAATATGACATTAAGCTTTTTATGCTTTATGGTTGCCTTACTGATGTGTAAATTTTACAAATGGTTATGATTCCAGGGTTAACTCAACGTGACTTAATTAAGCGGTAAATGACGTTCGGAACATCATAACATAATAAATTTTTAACCTGACCAACTGTTGTTTTAACCTCATTACTCCTAGAAGTCAAATGGTACCGGATCTTTGTCAAGTGGAAAATGGTCAAATAAATCGGATTCTGTCCGAACTACTTTCGTAAAGGCGCGTAAGAAACCTGAAGCAGACAGGAATTGTAGTACCATTCATGTTTTATGTTGAAGTTAGTATCTTTCGAGGCAGATTTATCACGACACAACTGAGCTAAAAAAGTTTTGGTTTCACAATGCCATCCAACCTACGAACCAGACCTACATTCTGAATTAAATTCCGTAAAACTACGTTCAGCGTGTCCCAATTGGAAATCGAATCCAGGACTCCTTGGCAAAACCACACATACACAGGGGGCGCTTATGTTGAACTAATGATCGATATACTGTTCCTCTGACATAAGTCTGAAATGATTTTGACATGAACGAGAAAACCTTGTTAAAATGTGATGATGTACACTCATGCTCAAAAATTTTTTCGCATGTCTTTATTTGACAGTTTTTGACAAATAATATTTTTCTCCTTAGTTTTTGACGTTCGCTTAATTGTTATACTTGTAAAGTATGTAAAAATGAATATTTCCTGAAATTTTGTCACAGAAATATTAATAAATAACGAAACTAGAAAGAAAATATTTAAAATTGAGAAATAGTCGAAAAATTTCTAAGTCAAAAAATCAGAAATTTGACAACATAGGGAAATTCGCAGGGAAATTTAGAGGACAAAAAGGGAAATTGTTTTCGCTCGCCGAAACAGTCCATATCTTTAGCGCTACCTGAAACTGAAAATAGAGAAACGTTGACTCAAATGAACATTACGCAAACAAAGATTCAGATATAATGCATGCGCTATATAATCATGTGACAGAAACTATTATATTCCCCAAAATGGAGCGAAAAAACTTATAAAATCTCATTTAATTTTCGAAGTGAAGACTGTCAAGTAAACGGTGAAT
>JAGDQP010043308.1:525-16257 GCA_022664845.1 Lepisma saccharinum | reverse complement strand
ACCGCTTCATGGCTGGCGTTTCCTGTAGTGCACGGTCAGTCTTCGTTTAGTATTCTGGATATTTTGCAACGTAAAGGAAGCCGTTTCAATTTGTTTTATTATGTTTACTGAAGTCTCTTCTTAACAACTATTGTATCGTCGTAGTTCGTCTGTTTTAGGTATCATGTCGGCGTAAACACGCGTCGCTAAGGAAGTTCTTCCTTTCGTAATTTGTATCGAGGTGCACCGTCAACAATTAAGTGTATTAGTTTATGTCATGCATCGACATTCCTCTCCATGTGATCTGGAATGTATGTTTCGCAGATAAATATCTGAAGTCAACATATAGTACATATCAATGGGTGAATGGTGACCGATCATAACAAATCTGCTGCCGCTGTCCTTCCTTTCTCTTTCACGGGAATCACTTAAGTACATTTGTCGAACGATCGTTCCATCTCTTCTCTTTTACTAATCACAGCAAAAACCTTATATCCAAATAAACGCAATTTATGTTTATCAGCGCCAGCTTTTCAAGCATAAAGTACTGTCGCCAGAATAACCGTTCTGAAAAGTTTCAATGTCAGCTTTCTTCATAGTAATCACAAGGTTAGGACTGAATGCACTGCCGGATGCTAAGCGACTTTTTGTTTCCTCCGTGACCTCGTTTTTGCTTGTTATATATGCTCCAAAGTATTTAAATTTGTTCACTTTCTCTATGATCTCGTTCTTAATTGTTACACTTCTGTTTCCTTCATCTTGTGTGTTTTGGCTTGTTATCATGTATTTTGTTTCCTCTACACTCTAATACGTTATAGCATGTTCGAAGGAACTACTCTTTTCCCATCTTGCTTCTATTATATCTGTAGAATTTATTTATTACCTTTACTAAGGTCTGATAATTAATAATTCTCACTCTAGCCGTAAATTAAAATGTGATCCAGGTAACAGGTAATTTTATCTATGTCTGAACAATTCATCTATCATTCGCTGAAAGACTTACACAGAGCTGATAAGTCCGAATGGAAGCTGAGACTGCCGAAAAGAATATATCAATAGCGGTCATAAAACACTGATCGATATAATAAGAGAGACAGCCAAGGAAATCGCAGAAATCAGCGAAGAAAGAAACAAAAGAGACGAAAATCTCAGAAGAAACTGAACCTTTGATGTTGAAAAGAAGTGATATGAAAAATGAGGAAAATAGCATGAAGAAGATTGAATATATAAAAATACACAGAACCTTCAGGAAGAAAATACCACACGATGTACAAAGATACAACGAAAATGTACTTAGGAATACAATCGAAGAAAGCAAGAGCCTGAAGAAAGAAGAATAAGAAAACAGCTCATGGAAGAGTAAAAACAAGTGACTGCAGTTTTATTTATTGAATTGCAAATAAATAATCAAAAAAAGCAAACAATATGAAAATTTCTATAGAGAATTGTACTACTCCAAAGAAGAACGTGAGCACGCTTTCGGCGAAGTGGTGCCTCCTTTTTATGCGTGTGTGTGAAGTTTCTGTACACCTGCCTGTGACTTCAAATATGTAAGTTACCTTTTCCTACCTTATATCAACATTAAGATGGTAAACTAAGGAAGAAAAAAAAAAGTACTTGCCTATCAGAATGCAAAGAAAAACGTACATTAACTTCACACACACAGAATAAAACGGCAACATTTCGCCAGAGCGTGTTCACATAATAGGAAATGAGACGAATAGGGAGAGATAGTACTACGGAGAGGTCATGTTGCCAACTAACGCCAGGTTATGGAGGCGGGAAAATAACTGAAGGCCCGGAGGAAACACCAAACGGAATAGGAAGTGTGGATGTTACTAGGAGACGGTGAAAGGCTTTCTAAAGGAAGAAGAGGATAAAGAATCCGCGGGAAAGGGGAAAATAATACTAATCAAAAGTCATGATGATAATAAAAATAGGAAATAAAAAAAGTAAAGGTGGAAGATAGCATTAAAGAACTGTACAGAGTTACACGCAGTAAGGCCGGGTTCATGGTTGGTGGAGACGACAGAGATATACGTCCGCTCCAATCTCCTTTCAACTGTGGCGGGGGAGCAGGATTCAAAATATTCACACGATGCGTAAGGTTTCGTCAAAGGTACAGCCGTGATAAGAAGTGTATTCAGACATGGGCAGATGCGAAGTTGCGATTTGGAGGAGTAGCGACAGTTGTTGATCCGGATCGTTACAGGTGTTTGAGTTCCTCCTACGTAGAAGGCTGAACTTAGGTTACAGAGCCGACCGGGTAGCCGTGTGGTCTACGGCAGTAGGCCAACGATTCCAAGGTCCCGAGTTCGAGTCCCGGCAGGGGCATGGGTGTGAATTTTAATGGCTAAGGGGCGAATCGTGACGGGCTGAAGTTCAAAGTTACTAGACTGACCCATACAAAAATAAAGTTTACAGGTTACAGAGTAAGAGGTAAATGAGGTTGGAAGTTATATATACACGAGGGGCATATCATAATGATTTACAATTATTAATGTGTCATAGCAGCATTTATCTGACAGTCGAAATTCATAGCCAAGACAGAACCGTGAGAGCGACTCTAGACAACAAGAAGGATCGCAAAGGCAGCACTGGACATCCTGATTTCTATGGAAGGCTTGTGAGAGTGTGTGGTGAACATGCACCATCAGAGAAAACAGTTTACAACCAGGTAAATAGCTGGAAACGTGTCGGCACATCGACCACAAAGGGGATCAGTTCTGTCAGGAAAGTGAATATGACATCAGCATTGTGGAAAACCTGATTCTGAAGAATAAGCGAATTACATTTTCAGAACTTGATGTGGAAACTGAACTTCAGCAGTCGCAGACTGCAGCGCATAATGCACAAGCACCTGAAAGTGGGAAAGGTGTCCTACACACCCACAGCCCCTGACAGTACACAGTAAATACCAACGTGTGGATGTGTGCAAACAACTCCTGAAATTTTATGAGTAGGATCCACCATTCATCATTAGTAGGGTGACCAGGGAGGGAATCAATAAAAACAAACTGGGTGGCTACAATTTTGCAACACTTCCCCAATTGAATCAGGCTGTCCATGACTGGGAACCACACACTTCCAAAACATGGTACACAGAGGATCTGAAGAGCCTACCTTATTGCTGGAACAACAGTATCAGGCTTCAGAGTGACTGTTATATATTATGCCAATAAAAATTGTAAATAATTATGATATGGTCCTCGTACTGAGACAAGGAAAGACGGAAGGCATTGCATATAAGTTTCAGGAGAGGATCGTGTAAGAATATGTACTGAAAATGCTATGCATATGAAAGATTTTCAGTTATGGAAGGTTGAGCCCAGGTTTCATTTTTGCGCTCAAACCATGCATACAGGCTCCCTCCCACAGGCGATGTGTAGAGGTGCTGGTCGTAAGATGCAGAATATGAATGTGTACTATGGCAACACGGAAAGATAGATCCAAATTGGTATCTCGGGCATCCGGTTTGTTGACGGCGCAAAAGCAGCGATTACTACGTTCAGGGATCCACCTGTTTCCCACACATAAAAGGCATCACAGAATTTGCAGGTTAAGATGTGTATTACGTTAGATGTGTAGCACGTACTCTTGGGATTTAGGGTATAGCTGCTACTAGTAATATTGATTATGACTGTGGGAGAAGTGATGGGGATGGAGCAGGTCCTACATCTGTCTCTCTTGCATATGTGGGCGCCGGTTGTTGGGAGTAGAAGGGAGCAAGAGCTCATACGGACGATGTTTCTAAAATTGGAGGGATGTTGAGAATCTAATGTAGGTTAGGTGGGAAATACTGATTTTGGGGCTGGGTCGGATGGAAGAATGTGGAAATGAGAGTGTAGAGTTTGTTTGATATCGGGATTAGTGTTGCAAGTGTGGGTGGGTTGAATGTGCGAAGATGCAGGTCAGATCTGTCTGGTTACAAGGCTAGATGGGTAGTTTCAGTTTGTAATGCTTTGGGCCTCACCCATAACCATTCCACCGAATTCCTATTTTTAATTAAATTTTCCTTATTAATTTTTATGCATCCTAGTGAAATAATAGATGGGAAATTTTGATTCTTCATTTTGGAAAACCGATAATTTTCAAATGAACAATAACTTAAAACAGTACTTTGACATCTAAAGACTGGAAAACTAAATTTGTTAATATTGTAATTTTCGGTATTAATTCTATAATTTGATTGTATAATTGTATGCTTCTGAAATTTGTATTTACTGTAAGTTAAAGATAGTCTTGAAGTAAAAGTTCAACTTTGGTAACGTTGTTCTGACCGTTCAATTACTTACTTTGACTGAACATAGCAATAGGCAATTTTAGAGTCCGAAGGATCTCTTTTGGATCAGTGGTTGTGGACGACCCCACAAATGCGTCAAGACTGCAAGTGTGGCTACGACCTCTAGAAACACGGGTCCACAAAATATGGTACTGTTTCACCTAAAGTCAGGGTAGGTGGTAAATGTAAAGGACTAAAGACTATTTTGAAAGAACGGCCAGTAGGAATTGGTATATGTAGACTGCCTATTTGGAAGATAAAGAAAGATATATTTAACGTATATAATGTGCATAAGAAGTGAAAAGAAATATTAAAGAAGAAACTAAAAGAAAAATAAAGGAAAAGTGATGGTTGTCATATTTATAGACATACATACGAGGCGCATTGTATTTATGAAACAATACTCTTGAGAACCCATACGACTGCGAGAGAGAGAGATTTAAATAACAGGTTGACAAGAACCTCCTGGAGGCGTTGGTTCTAAGTTTCGAATGCAGAGATGGCGGAATTCAGGTGTTGTCCTCTGAGGACACGGGAAAAAGGAATCGCTTTCTTGGTGTGGTAAGGATGGGAATTTGAGTAGTGTAAATACTGCATATGTTTGGTAGCTTTTACGTGAACGGAAGTAGTGAGGATGTTGGTTTCTAAAGTGATGTCCACGTTAAGGAATGTGACTCTTTTGTTAGAACTGGACTGTACAGCAGTCAAATGAAATGTGACTAGACAGCACGGAACTGTTTTAGTTGTTCTAGGAACGTGTTGAGACTTGCATCACCATGAGACAATAACCCATCCACCGTTTGGATAACGTTCTAATGTTATCGCCTCAACACTGTTCTTAGAACAGTTGAACCACAAGTATTAGCACATAAACCTGGTGTAGCTAAAAAAAGAAAAATGTATGCAACCTAAAGTTTTCGATTCTAGAAGTTGCCCTGAATTAACCTAACCCAACTAAGGTTATCGATTATGGCTCCCTTTCGAACTGTTGGGTGGGCGATAAGAAATGTATTGCAGAACGAAGAGATAAAAACGTAGGATGAACGCAATTTCGAGGCAGGGGTAGTGGGATTCAAACGATGCTCACGCTACAGCGGCAAATTACTATTGATCACGAACATATTCTACTTCACAGCGTGCGTAACTCACAATAATGTGTAATTAATCGCATCTCAGAAAAGATATGTACGCCCCTACGAAAGGTGACTGCCTATAATTAAAGTTATTAATTAGACCATAGACTTGATACCGCCTACCTATTTTCGTCTGCACTAAAAAGCATGTGATCTTGAACCTTGGTGGTTCTGCCGACTTGGTTCATTCCAGTAGTAGCCCCCAGAGCCATCTGAATCTGAATACGAGGTTCAAAATCACGTGCTCTTAAGCAAAAACTTATTAATTTTAGCGCAGATGAAAATAGGTAGGCAGTACATGTCACTATTTAGTTTATGATGAAACAAGACTGCTACGGTTTATTGCTCCATGAAAATAGACAATTTATGGAAGAAATCTGAAATCAAAGAGTGAATTCCTGACCACAAAGCAAGAAAAATGTTTAACTAAAGAAATTCCGAACATACGCAGTTTCGGACCTACATGTGCTCAAAGTTAACGCGGCATTATCACAAATGTAATCATATTAAAAATAATAATAATAATAATAAAATGAAGTAAGCGGTGCCGGTTTAGCAAATCACCATGGATATAGAACCCAATACACTTAGTTAAACTATGATGATGAGTGAAGAACGGAGCTTGAAAAAGATTTTTATGCTTGTTCTATTAAACCATATTAATTTCTTGACAATCAATTTCTTACGCTGCGGACCCTGCTTATGCGGCACTCTTTTCACAATAAAACATTGCTCAAATGGAAGTATTGGGTAAAATTTCGATTGTGATTAGCTAAACCGACACCGCTTACGTCATTATTCTCCCGAGATATGACGTCCTTTGTGATGAAGTCGCTGTCACTTTCAGTCACACCTTCAGCCGCTTAGAAACTACGAACGTTGCAAAATTTCTCCAAAGGAACTTTTTCATTTTTGTCAGGAATTCCCCCTCAAGTTGTATGCACACACCCTGTATATCTAGGCCCTGAACGGCATTTAAGGCCTAGATCAGACACGAATATCACACGAACGGCAAGTGTTCTTCTGGGAAAAGGATACAAATTTTTTATATAGGTACCATCCGGGCAGTAGCCTGATGAAAACTATGTAAGATGATAAAGGAATTTATACTCTACATAAAAGATCTAAAAATGTATTCGCACAGAATCTGGACACGTGCGGTTGAAGTGGCGATAAAGTGAATCTACTGTCATGTATATTTTCGCATCAAAAGGAATATGGACGGAGTTAAGTAGTAAAACTAGTTGGAGAAGACAGATTTATTGGGACGAATGGAATTCCACACAAAACGTTTTACCATCTGCTAAGTGGATATAAGGGACTCATGGTGTCTACTAATTTGGTGACTTGAAATTCCCTGAGTCCTTAGTACAGTGGAACATGTAAATAATACGCAATAACATTTTTTTTTAAATCCCACCACCACCGAGTTCAAACATCTCGTACATTATTCGTATTTCACAAGTAAAAAAAAAATGTCTATAAGACAGAGGACTTTTGAAGAAATCCGGTCAGCACTGGGAATCAAACCCACGACTTCCGCCTTGCCGGGGAAGCTCTTTCTTACCAATTGTGGACATGTCCACCTCATAAATTTCTCTGTTTCCCCTCATAAATTACAGATTTCCCACCACTGAGGTTTGGCCAGGATTTTAAGGCAGAGCGTAAGAGAAGGTAAGTGTGTCTACAAACAACCTAACCTGACCTAATCAAATCTACCATATCGTGCTGTTAATGGTCATTGAGAATAGTAGTCATGGTAGAAAACGTAAATATTTAAAAAATAATAATCGATAAATAGGTGTGAACTAATGAAGAACGGTTGTAGCAGCGGTTAGAATATTACAGGCAAGACAGCGAAAATAAAAACAACGAAAGCTGAATCTTGATCGCTGGCCCGCTATACACTACCTATACATAAATAAATAAAAAATAAACTCATTTTAAATGTGGTCAGCCAAATTTGTAACACTACTGGAAAAATGAAACGTTTAAGAAATTTTAGAATAGTATTCAGAACGTGGAAACCAAAAGAGGGGTTCACTTCCGCACATTACAGCCGAAAAGCAAATCAGAAAAAATACCTATTGCAAATGATGAATGATGAAAAAGGATAAAAGCTTTAAAAATTCTTACCTGTATGCTTTGCTTCAAAACAGGACAAAGGGTGAACTATTTGCACGGCAGAGGGATAAATCGAAAGCGTAACGCGAATCTGAACGTAAGACGAACCAGTCAATCCAGGAATTTGAATTTTATTTATGGCTTTTAGGCATTTCAGGCTGAGGCCGGGATAAGGGAGGAGAAAGGTGTTGGCCAGGACCAATGTTGAAGTCGCCCGGTGGGATCGAAACCACGACCTCCCGAAACCTACGCAACGTTCTACCACTGAGCAACGGTGACTCAGTGTCAACCCAGGAATCCAAACCATCATGAATAACTGGTAACTGATTGTGTCAACTGCTCAATTTCAGAATGCCTATCGGCATATATAAGATAAAAACACAGCAAACCTAACCTAACCCACTCTAGCTGAATTTTTAAACAATAAAAAGGCAAAATGTAATTTTTTTTTCTTTCAAAAAATGGTTTGCTTGATTACTGGGCTCAAAATATGCGGGAAATGTTTAGTGACCGCTCAGTAAAACAGTGTCAGAGGAGCATTGAAGAGCTTTAATGTAAGAAGCTAAGAGGTTTAATTGATTATAGTCAAGTAAGATGTTTACAAATAACTAGTGTTACTTCTTTAGCAAAGGTAGTAAATACTGAGGGAAATTGTATTGTTTGTATATTTTGTTTAATAGCTGATAATGTGCTTTGTACAATTTATTGTGGGCACCCGGGCGTGGAAGCAATGCTCAACAGAGTTTTCAGTCATGAGTGTAATGTACTCAGAGATGTTAGTGGAATGCATAGTATTATATTATTACAGAAAGAAGGCGTGTCAACGGCAACTGCGTAAAGGCGGAGTCTCATCCATTAATATCCCTCTGCCGCATGGTGGATAAGTGAATTTAATGAAAGTCACCCTAACCTTACTTTAAAATCGCCTTCGCTCTCCTCGCATTAGTGTGTGTTTATGCGTAAATGTTATGACGTTAAAGTAGCATAAAGTCAGCTAATCACATCTGCAGTAAATCCATTTCGTGCGACAATAGAGTGAATCTGGACAAATTAAACATTAATTAGAACGATTTTTGAACTATGTGAGCGGTTGTCCTTGCTAAATCGCTTAACCTTTTTACACGAAAAAAATGCACACCAATTCACTTATATCTAAGGGATACACACTTGCATTAACTTAGAATGCAAAAACTTGTTCATAAACTATTGTTTATCATTCATATTTTATATTATGCCTGCATACTTACAAAAGTTTTCTTGACGAGTGCTATGTAAACTCATCACATCCAAAACAAACTAGCACCCCATAGTACACAACTTCTCCGTCAATTAAAAAAATATATAAGACGTTAGCACACAAGTTATGAGGTTTCTATTAATCCTGCTTGATATACTTTTCATTCTTTTATGTCTTATGAGTTCATTCTTTCATTATTCGAATTTTTTCACACTACAAACATGTATTTATCATCGTCTAGATAGGCCCTACTTGACCTTTTCAATTCATTGACGCAAACGACGGAACAAATGTTCACGACGGTGATGGAAATTTTGTACTTCTGCTGGAACACTTTTTGAAATTTACGAACAATGTACATTTTGAAACTTAATTGTATTTTTATAAAACTATGTCAAATCACAATTACCCCTAATTATTATATTATGTCCATAGAAAAAATGATGTGATTCAAAATTGTATAAATATTTTGGGATCGCGAAAAATACAAAACAAAAAACTCAGATCCTCCGCGAAGCGAGAGGAATGTTATTGTTTTCTTCACCATGTTTTGCCCTTGGAGGAATAAGATATCTAATTCCTCCATGGTTTTGCCGTCGTCTCGCCAACAACTTCTTTCTTCTGTGTTCATGTCGTCTGATGTAGGTACAAGTTATGGCTATGATTACGGGCGTTTCGATGATGAAATCTTCAATATCATTGAGAAAGGGTCTTCCGAACTTTTGGTAAGCAATAAATGAAACTGTTAGTTAGTGACATATTTTATTGTTGTCAGCAAAATGACGTGGTTAAAAAATGTACTGGAAAGCAATTGACAAAATTCGGTATTGCCAAAAGAACTTGTAATTTGTCAGTGATGTTTTAACTAGAACATTACTGTTCTCGGTATATGTGTAACTTTCTCGTTGTTATAATTTTAACCAATCATATAGGCTTGTAATGATTCGAACTGTTCATTTTACAACTAGTAATACTTTACCTGCCGATGGGGAAAGGGTGTAGAGAATGAATGGTCCACTCTATGCATTACTGACTTTATGTTAGTTTCCGTTAGAAATAGTAAAACAGCGTTATTATTTCAGAATGGTATTTATTCTCATCGACTCCCTCGTTCATGACAAAAACAATGGCATTACTATAGTAGTGACGCACCAGTTTTAAAATCACTAAAACCAAACAAAAATCACTTAAAACACACACATTACGTGTTCGTGAGAGGCGAGTGGTTTACGCAATTGTTTTGTTGCACTTTTTGTAGATTATCTTAGATTAGTGACCATATGAACGTGGAGGTTAGGTAAGGTTAGGTGCGGCCATGTATGATTACAAAATGTATTTTTATATGTTCACATTCCTTATTTTCCTTTTTCGTAAATTATATTAAATTACTGAGCATATGAACGTGGAGGTTAAGCAAAGTTAGGTGCGGTCATGTATCTTTACAAACTATATTTTGACACATATTCACACTTACCTTCAGCACACAGGCGTGTCAACTCTCCCAATTTCCATTAGAAAGTCGAGTACAATTGTTTCGGGGCCTTTTCCTTTCCTTACATAAATACTCTGCTAAATAACTTTCAAAATGATTCGTCATTTACATACGATTCAATAACAATAAAGCAAGAAATGTCATAATCATCACAAAGACACGCCATTTCAACACTGCCTTACCGCCTTCCACATTACAACAACTGTAACTCTACGCAAAATACTTCCTTCCGCCACAGCATGCAGTGCTTTCTAAAACATCTTCAAAACGCACTAAAACTATATAATTATTAACTTCAAATGTTACCAACATCAATATTTACCTCCCTAATACTCTGAAACATCACACAATTATCTCAATTCCTCCTGTAAATTTCTAAAAATTGGTGCGTCACTACTATAGTTAACCCAAAACAATACTTCTTAATGCTATAGGAAAGGTTGGACCAGTTATCTACTTTCTGTATGTATGGCGTTAAATGTACGGGTAAAGTGCAGTTCGTAGCAGCTAAAAGAAGGTGAAAATTACAGGAAACATTAATGATAAAATGTACTTTAGTTAACCCCTCTCGGCAGCTATTGACCCACATCTACAATCTATAGCATTCATTTCCTTGCAAATAATTCACACAGACAATACACAACGATAATACTACAATATATTTTTTATACATGTATATTTACACACTCCTCAAACTCCGTAATACTATAGAAAGACCGCAACCAGTCGATCATACAATGCACGTTTATATATATATTTATGGGTTAAGTTATGCATTTGCGGTGGTAATCGGTTCATAAATTTAACACCCTGAGTTAGATAGCTATCTGTGATTCTCGATAGTCTACTGAAAGGTACATCAATTTGATTAGATGATCTAGCATTGTACGAGTGAGCGTCTAGTCTACGACGTTAAAAGGTAAAGCTATCCCCTGTGCGATACGCACACTCCGTGAACGGCGCATGGGGGATGTGGAGGTAACGCTACAAATTTTCTTGACCTACGGTACGAAATGAGGTGGGGTGGTCAGTCCCACGCTTGACCACCCTGGTACCTCAGAGCGCCAGGCATGGAAACACAGAAAAGTATCCAGTGTCCTGGGTGGGATTTGAACCCGGCCCGCCCGATTTGTAATCAGACGCACTACCGCCTGAGCTACGACGTACATCATCAATATTTTTTAGCATACACTAATACATACACGTACACTATGTATACAGATTCACAACAGTAATAATTTTCAATTTACAGAAAAAAAATGGTTTGCAGTGTTCAGTATATGTGACTCCACAAATAATTCTTATGGCTTTTTTTTTAGTAACAAGAAATCATTTATGTAATGACGACCCCAATACAATAGGCCATAAGCCATTGTACTTTGAAAAAAGAAAATGCAGTTCTTAAATAATTGTGCGGAACAATGTTTCGTAATCTTCGTATTAAGGCTATTATTCTAGAAAGTTTCACACACATATTCCACATGCGATTTCCACGTTACGTGCCTATCTAAAATTATGCCCAGAAATTTTACATCCTTTGACTCTTCAAAACATCCATTTAAAGTAAATATTTGTTTCTCTTGATTTAAAAGAAAATCATATCTTAATATCTGCAATAGTTTCTTCATTATGCTTATAGATTTCTTGAAAGTTATTACTAGTATTTAGAAGAGTAGTATCATCAGCATATAGAATCGAATTGGCCTAGATACTTAAAGGAAAGTCATTTATCATTAGTATTAAGAATAGAGGCCCCAAAACAGAACCTTGGCGAACACCGTATTTTATCTGAGTAGTATCGGAATTAGTACCTTTTACACACACAGTTTGAGTACGACCTTCTAAGTATGTTTTGAAAAAAGTTAAGGGTATTACCTTGAAACCCATAATACCTCAGTTTTGTTAATAATGTTCTACACAGTCAAAGGCTTTGCTTAAATCGAAGAAAGTGGCTACAGCATATCCCTTGTTTTCAAACATTTCACAAATACGTTTGATTAATTTATCTATGACATTGATAGTGGAAATACCTCCTCTAAATCCAAACTGTGAATCACTAAAGCATGTTATATTTATTAAGGTAATGATATATCTGTTCTTTAACGGTTTCAATGATTTTAGAGAATATGGGGACAAGAAATTGGGCGATAACTTGAGGAACATGACTTGTCACCCTTTTTAAAAATTGGTTTCCACAATACTTGCTTCCATGCCATCGGGAAAAATCCCTTCCATAAGGATCTATTAAGGCAGTACCTGGAAGGGACAGCAATATAGCCAATACCCTCTTTAATAAAGTTATTAGATATACCATAGATATTCTTACTATTAGATGACTTAAGGCCATTAACCATTCGTTTAATATCTTGTGGCGTTAGAACGTTAAAATTAATTATATAAGGAAATACAGCAAGTTGGTAATTACCTACCATTCTGTTAGTACCTGTTATATCAATGTTACTGTGGACTTTTTCATTAGAATGAATACAATAATTATTTAGTTCATTAGGCGTAATGCTCACATTATCAGCCTTATTACCTTTAACAACGTTGTTAATTAGTTTCCACGCAGTTTGGCATTTGGTTAGTTGTTTTCTCAATACATAATAAATTATATTTATTTTTCTCATAAGCTACAGCACTTTTATATTTTTTGCCTTCCATTATATATACCCTTATTACGAGCAGTGCTCTCATTTTTATAAAGATTCTAATATAACATTAATTTCTTCTTCATATTAGTACACCACAGAATTGTATTCCTAATCTTGCATTGGAAACCGATACTCTTTTTGAAAACAATGTTTCTGTCAGGAAATGAATCCTGAAATTTTCTTATGAAACTATTAAAGACGTAATTAAAATACCATTAGCATTTAACATTGTGGGTTCATATCATCCCTCTCAATCTTCATATGTCAGTGACAATGAAATTTTTGCGCATTTTTTTCACTTGTCACCGGTTCGGGTTTTGATGGTTCTCGCCATTAGTCCTAATACACACCATTAGTATTCTTCCGCATGTCGCCATGTGTTTTTTTTTGTGCTGATCAAGTAGGGTGCGTATTTGACAAAATAACGCATGGCTTTTCAGAACGCTTTCTGGGATTGCTGGTTGTTGCTAGGTGGTTATAGAAGTACCGGTTTAAGTTATTTCCATCTGAATGAATGGTATAAAGGATATACTGTACATACGATAAGATATCGTACGATAGCTTAGTGCCATAAACTGCACCCTAGTCAGATATAGTTTCACTGTCATTATTTTCAGATACGTACAATGCAGAATATAATGCAATTCTTTTTGTGTGTGTGGGGGGGGAGGGGGGGGGGGAATCTCTGAAGGACGTATTGTTCACAACTCAGTATGTCTCCTTACACTTGTAGAATCTTTGACTTTTGTATCACATTCTCCATTGTACTTAGCCATAATAATGCAAATTAATATTGGAAGAAAGGCTACAAGTTCAACTTCGTTGATATTAATCACGAGGTTTCTGGACTGACAAGCAAACATACTGATGGGGTTGAAAAGAATTACTTTTTTTTTTCCTTCCATCGTGATTAGAATGCCAAAGTATATGCGCATGTAAGTTTTGTGAACTCGAGCGCCATTACTTTGGGAGATATTGAGGATTTAAAAGTCATTCTGTCTTTGGAAAGTGGTCAAAAAGCGTGGGAATACCCTTATGTTCTTAAATTGCTGAAAGAAATGAAAAGCAAATACACTGTAATGGTTACTGGGTGGAAGTCGCTAGCTGTTGGAGAATATTTTCCGCATGGACGCCATATTGAATATAGATTGATTTTCTGAATTGGAAAGAAGGTCGTGTAATATGTCATTCTGGGATAGAATTTAATGAGAAAATACGTTTCTGAAGTTAGTTTTTGCCCATAAATGTATTATTGTGAGAGAGAACGGTATTTGCCACTTCTTTGTGGGTACCGGTAATGATGCAATAGTCGGGAAACGTCCATTTCGTTTCGAAATAACGGAGGAAATGAAACTCAAATAAAGACAAATCCCTACCCACAAACTTCTACTAAGACATAAACAAATCGAATATGAAATTGGTGTTTTTTAATATAAGTTATGTTGTTTACATGTGTATGTGCAAGAATATGTGTGTTCTGTTTAATTTGTCCCCTCTCTGGTTTCTACATTTTCATATGGACAAAGATGCCGTATTTTGCTTTTTCTGTAAAATTGAACCAATCGGATTTAGCTTGTTTTGAAAATACGATCCTTAATTTACAAATTGAAACATATTTTATATTCCGTTAACTTTTGTTTATGCTTGACGACGCTACCGGCGGGGTAGCAAAGATTTTCACTTGTTTGACAACTGCATTTCCGAGGACATTTATACAGGTTGGTTGATTTGCATTATTCGCTGAGAAATTTAAATGCCCCTTAATGATGGAAGTTATAAATCAGACTTCAAATTCCTAATCTCTGACTCAGCTCTTTAAATTGTGTGTTAGTTTATTTCAAAGAC
The DNA here is from genome assembly GCA_022664845.1 of Lepisma saccharinum. Classification (NCBI taxonomy): domain Eukaryota; kingdom Metazoa; phylum Arthropoda; class Insecta; order Zygentoma; family Lepismatidae; genus Lepisma; species Lepisma saccharinum. The sequence goes on along the minus strand of JAGDQP010043308.1, from coordinate 1,511 downwards.
ATTTATAAGTATTATTGGGGCCACTTTTTAATATTTTATTGTTGCCTTTTATGTTTCCATTATAAGTATTTTTGGCAGTATCTCAAATTATATTCTCAAAGAAAGAAGTAAGATCTCTTTGGTTTCATCTCAGATGCACATTCAATTGAAAATCTCCTATTTTCCCAGTTTAGTCCTTACTGATCCCCCCTCCCTAGGGTATTTGTCGCTTATGTTGACAATGCGTACGTAAATTATCCTGCTAGCTTGTAAAATTCTGAGGAGAGAACCTAAAACTTTTTGTTGGAGTGGACTCCCAATGACTATTTAACCCCTCGGGACTTAAACTCATGACCAGGCGTATAGAAATCAAGCATGCTAACCTTGCGGTCAACCAAGTACTATTGTACCACAAAATTTGCTTAAAGTTTGTCTCTGGTGCTATTTTCCGTCGTACAAATCTACACTGGTCCATTACTTTACCTCAAAGTTTCCAGTAGATATTGGAACAGGTCGTAGAGGTATTCAGTGTTGCCAGCTTATTTTAAAAATTCAGATTTTCCATGCTGATAAACGTACCGGTATGCAAATATCTTTTCTTGGGAATTACACTAGTAACAGTTAGTTTCATTTTTTCGTCAATTTTAAAATGTTACCATCATAGGCAAGTTAAGACTTTTTGAGGTAAAATTCAACGGATAGAAACGATAGAGTCAAGAACTGGCAAGAGCTTGTATCATCATTCATATTCGTAAGTTATACTGAGCCGCCGTAGCTCAGTGGTAGAACGTTGGCGTAGCATTCGGGAGGTCGTGGGTTCGATCCCAGCGACCGACCAACCTGACCGTTTTTTTTTTGTCAAGGTTTCTCCTGTCACATCAAGCAAATGCCGGAATGGCACCTTCAGTATTGTTCCTTGCCGACACCTTCCTTAATCCTTTCTTCTCCCCTATCCCGGCCTGAACCTTAGATGCCTAAAGGCCATAAATAAAAAAAATCAAATTCAA
>JAGDQP010043307.1:0-16257 GCA_022664845.1 Lepisma saccharinum | reverse complement strand
CAGTGTTGATAATAATTTCCTGCAATATTTAATCGCATAGAACAGTTTTGTGCTAGAAACAAAATGTTAGTCAGTTCTCAGAAAACAAAAGTTGTAAGTTATACCAACAAAGTCCAATATTATGTCAGAACATATAAGGTTAATAATAATATAATTTCAAAAGTAGACAGTCAAGGATCTCGGTATCACCTTTGATTCCAAATTGAACTTTAATAAACATGTTAATAATCTATCCCGCAAATGTAGAAAAATTATTAGTTTTATTTTTAATCAATGGAATCAGTTTAACGATTTAAACACATTCTGCTATTTTATTTAAAATGTTAATAAGAACCAAACTAGAATACGCCTCAAATGTGTGGAATGATCTTACGAAAACTTCAACAGGTACGGTTGAGGCCATACAAAGATGCTTCCTCCGACTTCTATGTTATAAGTTTAAACTACCTTATTTTAAGTATAACTACACTCATTGGTGTAGTTATTTTAACATTGAAACTCTGGATAAGAAAAGAGACGACATTGATAAGAAGTTCTAGGATAAAATCCTTACAAATGAAGCGCAAAGTGAGTATTTTGTAAGAAACTTAAACTTTTGTGTACCAAACGAGACATTTTTAATCTACTACTCTCTCCTTCTAACAATAGACGGAAATTGATTAAAAGACTAATTCCTCATTATAGTAATTGATCACTCTATAATAAGGTTGCTGACATTATTTATGATGGTTTGTTTTTTGTCAACTGTGTGATTTTGTTTTATTTCTTCTGTACTTGTACTGTAATTCATGTATATTCCTTTCATTATATTTCTTGACCAGTGCTATATTTGCAACCAGTAATACCTGTAGCTGTTCATAGCACTCTAATAAATATTACATAACATATTACATTATTATTATTATTATTAATTGTAAGATGTAATTATATATTAAGTAAGATAAATTATATATATTCTCCAGTGTTAATATGGGGAAGGTAAATATGGGGAAAACTTTTTCTGTGTTAATTTCAACATTTACCAACACAAGGTTTATTGTGAAAAATGTAATAACATCTATTCTTTCATACTGTCTGATAGCAAAAAGATTCCTCAACCAAAAATCTCCACCTGAGTGGAGTGCCTGGGCCTCGCAACCAGCAATGAAGAGTTGGGAGAGTGTCTAGGCGAAAGGAACATTCCGTATACAAAGAGAATTGGCTATGCCGTGGTCGTGTAATTGGTAGCATACCTAGCCGGCAACTGGGAGACCCGGGTTCGACCCGGTCCTGGCGGCTGTCAATTTTTCTGTGTTAATTTCAGATTCCTATTATATTCATCATATGAAATTCGAACTCCAGTTCATAAATATAAACTTAAATGAACTTTGCATATTCGTTACACTATAAACGTAAACAACTAAGAGGCCTGAGTCTTAGATGCCTGAAGGTCGGAAATAAAATCTAATTCAATATAGTAGTAAGAATGCGTGGTTTCAGAAATTAAATTTTAATATCTTCCTTGTGCATCGAGGACAAGTTAGATGAGAGGGGGAGAAGACTGATACAGTTTGAACCACTGTAAATCCACTTCAGCAATTAGTTGCCGGAACAATACAGTTTGAGCCACTGTAGATCCACTTCAGTAATTAGTTGCCGAAACATTCTAATGTCGTTTAATTTTTGTGCTTTGTTGCATTCTTAAATTAATCTAGTGTACGGCACATGTAAGAACATAATACATTCCAAAGGCATTATAACCATAAGAACTCAAAACAGAGAAAACTCAATTGACACTGCTCCTCAGTACTACGACGATACACAGGGAGAAACACATTTACAGTGTTAGCTAGTACCCGAGAAGTTAAGAGTATTAAGTTTCTATTTTCTTCTTATTCGGAAGTACGAGATCTCTGTTCGAGTCCCAGGAATGAAACATTTTTTTTTGTTCTAGTGTACTTGCTTATTTTAGAATTAAGTTTTATCTTTTCAATGAATATGGAAGTTCGTTTTCTTATATTTCCGTAGAAAGTAGAGGTAGCGGAATAAATGCACTACATATGCCCTACAGAAGTGAAAATAATTAAACTGATTGACGGACGTCAATCAAGTACGAGCTATCCTGAAAAGCGCTGCGCTGCGTTGCTGAAAGATCAAGCTTTAAATTGTTTCAACATTGCAACCAATACAAGCACACTGACTCAGAGATCACACGAAGAGAAAACACACCTTCACGTAGTCTTCGTGGCCGAGGGGTTTTAAACACGTCGATTGCGTACTTTTGATGTCCATGAACTTGGGTTCGAATGTCAGATCTTCCGAAATTTTTTCTTTTGTTTTCAACTACATCGGAACGTTCAACTTTCTATAATAATTGCAAATGTTTTTACATTCAAAATAACACCAATTATTGTAGCATCATTTTTCAATTTGTTTTTGTAATGAAAAAGATAATAAAGACATCGAGGAAAGACAGAAACTATTACTGAACATTATTAATATTAATCGTTACGAATGGCCGAAACGAACAGCTTAGCTTCTAATGGTGAAACCCACGATTTTGTATAAAATGGGTTAAATCATTCTATATAATAAACCCCACAAACTTGAACCTGTAGTTGGACTTTTCTTAAAGGTCCAATATTTATAATATTATAGTCCAGCATCTGTAGTCTCGTGGCCCAGATATAGTTATAATTTCATATAACAAATTTTATTGTGGCATTATACAGTAAATTTAATGTACACGTCAATAGGTGTTTTCATTTTCCACATGCATAAGATTCTACCTTCAGTGCATAGTTGTCACTTCAACGATAAACAATATCAATATCCTACTATACGTGCGGCGCCACACAAATATATTTTACATAACATTAGGGCCGCACTGACCCGGTCGGGAACTCTGAAATTTCTGTGTGAGCCTCGCCGCCCTTCTGTCTTGGAAGCATAAAGAAGACCACTTAATCCACTTTTGCTACTACTAGTAGCGTAAGGGTATTGCCGGTCTTCCAAAATTAGCAACTTTGACAAACATAAGAGTAGTACAGAAATTAAAGTGTCGGCAGGGCTACTTTAGGACCCTTACAAATCGCAAAAGCGAGCAATGTAAAGTTTAATGGTAAGCGCACATTGCTTTAATACATTCATAACTTTAAGGCATTATATTCATTTAATACTTCGTATTTTGAGACCTGATTATATCTTAAGGGCCTTTGGATCTCTTTTTTTGGAGACCCATTACCATGTATAATGTTGAAGGCCCTTGAAAGATACCGTTTGGGTTTCAAGCACCAAAACGCCTTCTACAAATAGGGCCCTTTGGTTATCTGTGCGCGGGCCCTATTTTAGTTTTCCGGCTGGGCACTTTAGTTACCTGCATAACACCAATGTCACGAATTATTCTTTGGAGATCAGGCTCTTGTTCCATTTTGTCTTCCGTTTCGGAATGATGATAGTCCCTGTATATACAAAAGTTGGGAGACTTGTGTACCGTTACACATAATATTTGCTTCTTGGTGAGTGTGGAACAGAGATAAAACGTGTCATTCAGGTCAAGTTTTGGACCGGGTCTAGGGTTCGCAGCATCCAACCTGAGCTGGTGACCCAATTTAAACACGGAGGACAAAAAAGAGTATTCACTTATTTCCTTGCGTCTGAACAGTTTTTCTTGCGGGCCTTAGATTGACCGTAGATTTAACCCCAGACCACAAAAAATACGACGCCGAAATTCTCATTCAATTATGTTTCCCAGGCCCGGTTAATCGGATCATTCTGCTCGGGTTTCGGAACGGGTCACCTATGTTTGAGTTAGACCGGGTGACCAAAAGTTGCCCGGTTTCAGCTCTGGCGTGCACACGGGATTGAGTCCGTGGGCTCTATTGAACGGAGAGGTTCGGAACTCACTTTACACAAAATTGTAGGTCCCATTCTTAGAAGCTCATTGTCTTTAACACCTTCATTATAAAATATCTGCAAATTAATGTCACAATAATTGGTGTTATTTTGAATGTAAAAATCATTTACAATTGTTAGAGAACGAAAATTGAACGTACCGACGTAGCCAGATAAAGTAAAAAGTTGTAGTCGATCTGGGATTCGAACCCAAGTTCATGAACATCAAAAGTACCATAATCACGTGTTTATTATTCCTCGGTAACGAAGGCTGCGTTAAAGAATGTTTTATTCAAGCAAGTTTCTGTTCCGCTGATGTGCGACTCATTTTTTTCTGCATTCCACATAAGTTGAAAATGCAGAGTAAATTTTTATATTAGACTTCACCCACTAAGCTCATACAGAAAGTATTTATAAAGATACTATCTGCATAGTATCAGTTCGTTTTTTATCCAAGTCAGATTTTCTTTTGTGAGTAATAAAACAGGAACAAGCTGGTCCTTTCTATACTGTAACAATATTTAATAATAATAATAATGAATATTATTATTACATAGTCTGGGACTGACTCTTAACATGTTTTCCCTCATATATTGCACATATTACAATTAAATGTATCCAGTTCCAATATAACGATGATTAAAATACAACGCTCAAGAAACACCGGAATGTTACTGTTTCGCTGTGAGTGGATTGGTGGCCCCATGAGAATAGCTCGCTTGGCGAGCTGGTGTGCGGACGTGTTTGAGTCGAGTTCCTGTGGTTGGAGTCAAACAGCGTTTGTGCATATCTCTTGTGTGATTCGAATTACATACATTAGTTTATCAAGTACTATAGTATGGCACAATATTCAAACCCAATTCGCAGAATACTATACAATTGGATTTACATGATTTACAAGGACGATTACATTTACCTACACTACATGACGCCAGAAACCTAGGTCTACTGCAGCATGACGTTTTGTCAATTGAAGCTGATTTTTATTTAAAGAAGACATTCATAAAAGTACAAAATCATTCAATACTTCAAAGAGCGTTAGCAAAGTGTGATGGCAAATTAACATATGAATCGGACAATTAAATCACAAATATACCGGTGAGTGAAGTGCTTCCTGATAACATAACTATTACTATATGGGTCGTGCCACTCGAGGTGGAAGATTCACAAATACGACAATATTTCAGTGACTTTGGATCTGTCGTAAATATAAAGCGTATCTCGTTTCCCGAAAACAGTATTTACGAATTCAACGTCTATTCTGGGAAGTGTTTAGTGATTTTTTCAAAATTATATAGAAAACTACCACGTACTTTTCTATACAAGACTTCAAAATCCAACTTTGTGTGCAAGGAGAATTAGTACGTGAAAGTGCAAATGATATTCCTGCTGACCATACACCAAGGACAATAGATCAGAATACTTCCAAACAACCTATAATTCCATTATTCAAGGAAACAGAATTTCAGCTATTAAGTATCTCAGAGCAAAAACAGCATTCAGATAATCCAACAACTACTGGCAACCCTGAACACGAAAAAGCTGTGGAAGTTGCCTCAAGTTACGTGTTAGCAGCAGGTGCTAGTTCGAAGGTCAGTGACGATCGGGATTCTAGAACGGGGTCAGTTCTTGAATCAACTGTTCCCGTAACTTCTTTAGCCAAAGAAAGAAACAGCATAAAAGACAATAGTGTGCTGTTGTTTTCCCCGTGTACTGATACCATTAGTATTGGTGAAGTTCGTGAGCGCAGTGAGAATAACTTCTGAAACGGTGCCCTTGCTCCAAACTAAAGTTGACGAAAAGGAAAAAACGAGGATTTTTGACAATGTGCAATATAGTTTTTCCTGTTCGTAAAGTGACAGAAAGTGAAGTGCAACCACCAGTAGTACTTGCGTCGGTGTCCTCCAAATCAACAGTTAAAAAGAAAAAAAGAAAAAACAAAATCGACCTTATAAAAGGTCTAGTAACACAAGAAGAACTCGCTCCCAGGTGGCTGGGGAAGGAAACGACCAGGTACAACCTGTATGTCATAGTGATTAACAGGCAACACAGGTACGTAATCATTAGTTGTAAAAACAGAAATATTGTGTGCGAGTGGACATATACAAAATTTCACATTGAAGTTTTCTGTGTGTTTTTGGTGCTTTGTCATTTTTAATATGACAACGCTCCAAATCGCGACGTTTAATGTCGCCCGTGCCGAATAGGAAACGAAAATTACATTTTTGAAACAGTTAGTGCACCAATTATATTTACATGTAATTACAGTGCAGGAAACCGTAGTCCCGATGTGGGAAATATCTAATTATGACGCAATACATAATCATCACTTACAGACAAAAACCGGAATTTCAATGTTTGTCACAGGCGACATACATCTTTTCATGCATGAATCGGGCAGATTAATATTCATATTGTTGCAACAGAAAATAGTCATAATAGGTGTGTATTTACCTAGTGGGACGAGTAACAATTGTCGTCGAGAAGATTTAATAGAAAATGTGTTGGCAATGGAATTATAAAAACATCACAAATATCCAGTTATTATTATGGGTGATTGGAACACTATTAGACTATTGGAACACTACTATTATTATGGGTGATTGGAATTGTTGTTCCCCAGAGACACTGGGGCGACTTATTTTTACTCAACTGGATGGTCGCTGCTAAATGTCATATATTATTCCAATCATTTTCACAATAAAATCAAAACAATAGAAATAAAGAGGATGCCTTTCTCAGACCATGCGTTAGTACGGTATACAGTGCAAACAGACATAAAAACTCATTTCTCTCTCAGTTTTACGTGGCAATTAAATAATCAAGTCTGTGAGCTCAACGAATACAAGAAACTAATAGTGAATTTATGGGTGCAACATAATAAAAAATATATCAAACAGAGTAATATGCAACTATGAGGGTGTCAATTTAAGAAAGCTGTAAAATTTGAAACAATTTATTTTTAAAAAGAAAGTAGAAATAAGTATGAAAAAGAACAATTACAAAGTGACTATGTAAATTTACAATATTACAATCAATTAGCTCAAAATGACATCAAATGGTACTAGAAGGTGAAACAATTACAAAGTAAAATAAGATTGTTATATGAAACACATACAGGGTGTCCAAGTTCGCTCTAAATTAAACCACTTAGGTATTCATGAACCGGCAGTTTATCCTGCCATAATCAGTGAACGCAAACGGGCAAAAGTATAACTATTAATGAGTTTATTGATGCTAATGGTCAACATGAAAGTGGGGGGACATTTATGGTGTCATACGACAGCACTATCTCAACTTCTATAAACAACAAACCATACAGAGCAGAGTATTGTGCTTTTCTCAGGTAGAGTTAAAGCAACTTAATATAGACCAACAAAACACCATAAGTGCCCCAATTACAGATAAAAAAATATTCTTGCCATTAACAATATGAACATCAATGCTTCGACAGGGCCTGATGGTATAGGACTCAAATTTTACAAAACTTTTAGTCAACAATTAGTACCTTTTTTGGTCAATCTGTATAATTTGTATTTAGGAAATAGAAAAATGGTTATGGAAATCGCTCAATCGTACGGTATCCTGATACGTAAAGTAGGCCAGCACAAATGTAATACTTCAACCAATTATAGAATGAGTTCTTTGTTGAACAAGGACTATAAAATATTATTTAGAATATTTACAGATCGGTTAAAACCTTTGATGTCTGTGTTAATAGAGGAAAGTCAGGGAGGTATTACTTATACCAAATCTTTGCAAGTAAGTCTCTCTTCGCGAAGTCATTCAGGCTTACCAACACTCAATATTACCAGATTTTGCTGTGGTATCAACTGATTTTGCCGATGCTTTTTCATCGTTGAATTTAACTTATTTAAAGGAAACCTTACGTCAAAACGATTTTCCTGCACAATTTATACAAATGATGTCAAATATATGAGGTTCGTTCAATTTCTCTGAAGATCAATCAAAGAGTATTACCGGCTTTTCGTATGGAACGTGGACTAAATCAAGGAAGTTCTATCGCTACATACATGTACACGTTAGTAATGGCTCCCTTAACTCAATATCTTACTAATAAATTGCAGGGAATATATTTTCAGAACAACGCAATAATAACAATGGTATACATTGACGATGCAATATGGATATCTCGCTCGTTAGCAGAATTAAAGGTAAAATATCAATCTAAAAAAAACGAAAATCTTACCCTTTCAAAATACAGGTAGGGTCGAGTGGAACAATCATGAAGCAACGGTATCCCAACTTAAATTTGTAGGAATTTGGTGGACTTATATTCCGACCACCATTAGCCTCAATGCTGATAATTTACTTAGAATTATTACTGCTTCGTTGAAAATATATAAGCAATGTTTTTCCGTCCTTTTAGCTTGAGTGTAACGTATAAATGTCTATATTCTTAGCTAAGCGACCCATTACTTGCAATTGTTTCCGTTGCCAAATAAGACTTTTGCGGCAATTTCCATGCAAATTTGTCGTTTCTGGCGTTCAAAAGTATTGAAAGTACATCGCAACACTTGCTATCTTCCACTTGACAAGGTAGGATTAGGTTTAAAGAATTTGATGTCACAAGGGAGCGCATTGCTAATTCATCGCACTGTGCAATTTTTTTTGCAATATCCAGATACCTTCTCTGCTAAAATGTTAGAAGAAGTTTTCCGACGAATTGACGATCAATTACCGCTTTCTGTCAGGAAATGGCAGGGCATCTTGCCATATTTAACTGAGACGTATATTCATATTGCATATTTATTTCGGGCTGATTCACCACTGGATACATGGTCTGTAAAACAATTTTATGAACATTTACAAAATAATGGACCTGGTTTTACACCAGCCATCCAAAGATATTTTCATCATGTATGTTGGGATGGAATATGGCCATATTTAAAGAAATTAAAAGATAATTATAAAGTGTTTGAAAGTGAATATCAGGTTTTGCATCAGATTTATCCTGTATATAATATATTGTATCAGCTAGGTATTAGTGAATCTCCAAAATGTAAACACTGTAAAAAGGCGATACAATACTACAAAGAATTCGAAATTGTGAAAAAAATCAATCCTACCTGGATTCACTGTAAAAAAAAATATTTGGCGTATTACGAGAGCAGCGTCATCAAATTATACGGATGCTAATCTTGTGTACTTTCCAGCATTCCGTGCGTATCCGAAAGCGAGAAAAAGAGTTATACTTTGGATACTTGCGACTAGAATTGAACTAATTAACTACTAATGTTCAATATTATGTTGACTAAATTAATTATCATTACAATAATATGTCAGTGAAGTATCAAAAACTATGTAAAGGTAATTATAATAAAACTTTTTATATTGTTTAAAAGATTTTTGCAGTCAAATAAGGTGATAGTTGGAAATCATACCAACATTTTTCTAAACACAGAATTGTAAAAGAAAATTGACAATTTAGTTACACGGGCGAGTTACAAGGTTATTGTTGTAATATTTTGGGTTCAATAAATATATTTAAAAAAAATTGGGTAGTGCTCGTTTAATCTTTACTCTTGAACCATTACAAGGTGGGGTGGTTCGAATTTCGGTAGGAAGAATGCATTTGATGATTTTTTTCCTTTGTTCAAAACTTAGTATTCCTCTTTATATATTATTTTTGAAGCACTTCGTTCCTCTGAACGAGGTGTTTCACAATATAAAGAATTGCCAATTGGTAAGATTATTCAGCTCTTTAAAGAGCTCTTTTCCCGTGGGAAAACAAAAGAAAAATTAATATTTCGTCCAGAAACTATCAGCTTCTACATCTGTTTGCATTCTCGCTGCAATTGAATTAAAAGACGTCGCACGTAACGTGATTCAGAGCACACATCATCCCAAGCCTGTGACACGCATTCTACAAGATCCTCTCTGGTGGCAGGGGGAGGATTGAGCCACGATTCCTTCATTTTCTTTGTCACTATAGCCCACATGTTTTCTATCGGGTTCATGTCACAGGACAAAGGCGGCCAATCAATAAGTTCAACATCATTTCTGGTTTGGAACCAATTCTGAACTAAATCAGTCATGAATTCTAGAGTGGTCTTGTTGGTACTCTGTGGTCCCATGCGGATAGAACAATCGGAAACTTGGAACCATAACACTTTCCACAATATGAACATACTGATAACGGTCGAGGTGTCCTTCTATAGGGTACAAACAGCCGCCACCTTCTACACTAATCCATCCCCAAAATGAAGCTGTGATTCTACCACTTCGACTTGAAGTGGATATGTACTCGTATTTCTCGTTACAACGCTCTCCACCAAGAATCTGTAACATTCACATATCCTTCTGTGGATTTCTCTTATTCTTATTTTGTGTATGTATGTATGAGGGGGAGGGGGTATGAACCCACATTCTCAAACTATAAATGATGAGATATATTTGGTTGAGTTTTCAGTTATCAGTAGTACACAAATTAACATTTTCATGCAGATTAACAGAAAACTGGCGCAAATTGAAGTCTCTTCCAATGCTAAAGTGTTTTAATGAAGCGTTCTAAATTACACTACGCACTTCCGGAGAAGATAATAGGTTGTGTCCCAACACAAAATAACTTTCCAACTCTTTTCTTAGTTCTCAGGAGGAAAAAAAGAAACGACAATATCTGCTTGTTCCCTATTGCTTTCTATGAAATCAACGCCTCGGTGAGCCCCGCAGTGTGACGTCATTCTCGCTACCTCCAGGCCTGTAGAGTATTCCGGGAACCTCGACAGAACTCGATTACCGCTTGAACGTGTGGCGTGTGTTAAGGGGTTACAAATAGAGCATTTGTAGTGAGTGAGTGAGGAAAACTTAGTTAGTTCCGCTTCTTTTCATCTATCAGTTATTAATACTTTATTAGGTCGAATTCCAGATATACATAATAATTCTACCATACTTGACAATAGAAAACTCGCAAAACTTTTCTTTGCCTAATTAACTTTGTATATCCAAATTTGTTAACTTTTGCCATATTCGAATGTTTCGACTCATCAACCTTCTCATATTCGTTTTACAAGCAATCTTGTTAAACTGTCCGTTGACTCTACACACATAATATACTGTGCTAACCAGGGGTGGAATGGAGGGTATACGCGGGTACACGCCGTGTACCCACCTAATAGTATAAATCACAGCGTGTACCCACCTCAGTGCATAAATATAAAGGAACGTGTTCCCAAATCCGGATTTTTATTGAGCAGCGTGTACCCCCCAAAAATCTTACCATTCCAGCCCTGGTGCTAACAGTACAGTGGGACAGTACTGTGGCAATTTCTGTATCACATGCCTTCGACTTGAATTCATCATCCTTATTTTGGATTGAAGACCCAGGTCAAGATTATTGGCTGTAAAACTGACAGTGTAAAGTTTCGCCAGATAATTTAGCTGTGAAAAAAGCAGTCAATAAGATTTAGTTATGTTCGGTTTTGATTGTTGAAAAATTAGTTCAAATATAGGTAGAATTAGGACCGCTCCAGATTTACTTAATTCACGAGTTAACCTACGAGTATTAGATAAAATAACTGTAGATGGCGAATCTCATTCTATACATCTTTCCTCCTATCTGGTGTTAGTCCAGCCGAACGAGCAGTAGAATAATGCTGGTATGCTATGATTATTCCAACACTATACTTGAAAACCGGGACAAGCATGGAGTGCGAGCTGAGCTTCTCATACTTCACTTATGGGTCCGCAATACATTAAAAACACATGATTTACCATTATTACTTCATTCCTAATTTGGATGGACTGACGCTAGGTGGCATGAAATGAAAGTAGACAAGTGGAAATTAGCTACATATAATAATTTTGCCAATGCCTCATAAGTTGAACGGAGCAGCCATAGCTCAATGCTAGAACGTTAGCGTAGGTAGCATTCGAATCGTCGGTTCCATCCCAGCGTCCGATTATCTTGACTGAGGTGTTCCATAGTTTTTCCTCAGTCACGCCAGGCAAATACTTTCCATAGCACCTTCAACACAAGCCCTGTCCGACACCTTCCCGAATCCTTTCCCCTCCCCTATCACGGCCTCTGCATTAGACGCCTAAAGGCCATAAATAAAGTTCAAATCTCATAAATTTGAGGATTAAGTTAACTCGAGATCATTTTTTTTTTTTGTGCTACTATTAAGCAGAACACTATGAGAATTATTGTGGAAAGTTTCCAACCACAACTATTTTCGTTATTTAAAATTTTAATGCTTAAATTTCGAATCAACATTTATAGTGAATCTTAAATCTTGTAAAACATTTCTCTTCCTAGCATTATAATCTACACCTTGTCCCAAGTTTGCCAAATGTGTTTTACTAGTGATTCAATTATTACCCTCTAAACGGTAATGCTATTAACTCCTAAATGAGCTGGTGAGTTTCTAAAAACGGCGCCTGTAGTTTTGGGTAAAGAGAACTCCGAAGCACTCCTTTCAATGGACCTGAACGGTACTTCAACACCCTCCCTGCCCACGCGCATGGAAAATGAAGCGTTCTGAACTATTGAACAACCGGGCGTTACTAGCACTTCATGTTTCATAGTTAAGAAATGAAATGGAAAGTAGTATGCTTTAAGAAAAAAAATTGAAGCTGATCATCCAGGTAAATGTAGTTTGAATGTCTTCACTTCGCTATTTCTTTTAACAAACATCTTTCACAAAATTATGTTTCTTACTCAAGCTACAAGAAGAAAAGACAGAATTGAAAACAGACTACAATCATTTCGAAATTGTTTTGGGAAATGACGCTATACGAGATTTTACGACTACCATTTTCTTTGCTGGTAAGAGTGTGATGAGAAGATTAAGATACAACGTCAATAGTGGCCAACTTTATTCTAGCTATTATTTCGAATATTATCATTAATTCTCTCATTCAATTTGATATTCTGTGCAGCAACAGCCATGAAAGAGATTTTACTGCAGACGTATCAGATGTTTATGAACTGGGAAGTAGATGAAACAATAGAAACTGAACAAGAACAGGAAAGCAAGAAGGAACAAAAAAAGCATAATCTCAACCCCGTTTCCCTTGCTTTACGTGTATTCTAAATGAACAATATTAACCTGATCATTCAAAATAATTTGTTATTAAAGATGTGCATTAAAAACGCTGAAGAAAATTTCACTTGTCCTGAAATATAACTTCATTTTTCCACGGAATTATTGATCCCACGGAAGAAAGTTCCATTTAGAATTATATTCTACAAAAAGTGGAAGGATTAAGGTGTTATTTCTAATGTTAAAAGCTATCGGCTTCCTAAGCTTTTCGAGCAAATCTTAAAGATCCATAACTTTTTAATAGCTATACCTTTTTTCTATTGTGACAGTACTTGTTCCATAAAAGAGAGTGAGCGTAGACTCATTGACATTTAACGGACTCCTGTGTGAAGTTCAACTAGAGTAATTCATGAAACTGATTCCTTAACTATGAGTTATATTAATTCACTACCTGCTATAACCGCCGTTGGTGCGGATTGAATAAAATATGTTGACAACTCTAACAGCTGGATCGTTTTAAACATTGGTTGATGACACTGACATCTCTAGTGCACCAAGAACCTGCATGCACTGTCCAAATACCTAAATGCTAAGTTTGTGCAGATAAGTGCAACGATATGGAAACAACTTGAATTGAATGTGTAAAGGGGGATTGGAAACACTGACAACTGTTTCCTCTCCGGCTCTCGGAGTGCTTCTTTGACACATTTCAGTACCTCATAAACACGTATGCCAAATTTGGTGGAAACCAATGTGAATATATATATATATATTTTAAATGAAATAAGTTGGCGATACCGTACTGAAAGCTCCGTTGTTTCAGCTCAACAACCTCCCCTACTACTAAGGAACATGTTTGCAAAATTTGGTAGAAATTAATGCACGTATGTAGATTTGAATAAGTAACGTACGTATATAAACTAAATAATTTTATAAGGGCCACAAACCTTAACTGAAAAATAAAATAAATAAAAGTTGGTAACAGTTTAAAAAAAAGGTAATTTCTCGAAGAGTGTTGCACCAGATAAATTATTTTCATAGTGTCTGATGAGTATTTGTAGCAAATTTGGTTTAGGTATGTCAAGAAAACCACAACTAAAATTGTATTTGTATAATCAGACTGCAACTTTGGAAAGGATACGTTGAATATTGTTGGAGAGGTATTGAATATAGTGACAAAACTAAATTTAAAAATAGGTTGCCAACACGAACAATTTAGGAGCTTGTGGTGTATTTAGCACCACATTAGTTTTCTAATGGAACCGAAAATCATGGAAATATTGGTATAGATATGATGAATAGTATAGCAGTATAGAAGAAACCTTGGCAAGAATTCAATGTTTAAGAAGTTAGCAACACTGAGAACTGGGGTGAATTTCGTCAAATTCTTTTGTGAGGATACATGACGAGAAAAGTACGTATGCAAATGTTCATACGTTATATCCACATGAATTACTAAGATCTGTTGATTATTTCGTGAGCGAGTGAATCAGTGAAGCGTTGGCAACACTGAAAACTTGTGTTCTTGGTGGAGGTCACGACTCCACGCAAAATTTGGAATATATGATGGAAGGAGAAGAACCATTTCCGAAAAATATATTTTAAAGTTCGCTACACTGACAAATGAGAGTAAATTTCGTGGAATCCTATATGAGAGGAATCAACATATTGAAGAAAAACCTTATACAAAATTTTAGTACTTCTATCAATATAGATTATTCAGTTCTGTTGATGAATCGGTGAGTGAGTGAGTGTCTCTGTTGGATTCGCAACAGTAGAAACTGGGGTTTCTCTGCAAAGCATAAAACCACATAGTTCTTTTCTGCAGCTACCAAAGAGTATTGATCAAAAACTTTGTGTAAATATGATGAACGATGTAGAAGCATTTGCAAGCATTGTATTTTCTTAAGGGTTCGCAACACTGGCAAACTGGGTGACTTTCGTAAAATCGTTTTTTCTAACGGCACTATACGTGATGGGAAAATTTCGCAATTCTGTCCGGATCCATTACTGAGCTCTGTTGATAATTTACTGAGTGAAAGAATCAGTTATTTGTTGGCAACACTGACAAATTTGCTTCTTGGCGGAGCATTTAACGCAGATTATTTTCCCTAACCAATTGACCGGCTCCAACGCCATCTTGTTCCAATTTCGCGTGCTCCCACTATCACGGCCAAACTAACCCACAGTTCGTCAGGGCGTAGGGTGATGCAGTGGTAAAACGTTGGGTTACTGATTAAAAAACTCTGGTTTGAATCCCGGTGGAGGTACAATTTTTCTTTCTTTCAAAATATATTTTATATGTTCATATTAATATTCATATTAATAATTGCTTATTGTATTTTACGTAGATGATCTTAAATTAGTTACCATGGGAACGTGGAGGTTAGGTTAGATTAGGTGCGGTCATGTATCTTTACATTTTCCACTCTCGGAGCCGGTCAATTGGTTCGTATACTTTGATAAACTTTATTTTTATATGGATCAGTCTAGTAACTTTGGACTACAGACTGTCACTATTCGTCCATTAGCCTTTAAAATCCACACCCATGCCCCTTCCGAGACTCGAACCCGGGACCTTCGAGTCGTTGGCCTACCGCCGTAGACCGCACGGCTACCTGACCGGCTCGATTGGTTCATGAAAAAAAAATGCGCGTTTAACCGCCGTAGACCGCACAGTCTTTCCTAATGGTGTCAAAGAGTAGTAGGCGCATTACTTCTTAAACAGTAAATACTACGCCGTAAAGAAAACTGACAAGCGGATGATTTCCAATTGAAAATTTGGCGTCTTCGTAGCATGTCGGGAGAACCCAGGATCAAATCCTGAATTCCTAATGTGGTTTTGTTTGTATTTTTTAAAAATAAAAATAACTTTTCTCTTTAATATATACATATCAGGTGCGTAAATATGAAACCGGAATTTATGTACAGAAAAGACACAGTGATTGGATTACAATGCTAAGAACTATTTTATTCGAAGTATTGGCCACCGCTAGCGATACATTTTTGCCATCGTTCCGGCAATGTGTGGATGCCAGACAAAAAAAACTATGCCTCTTGTGCCGCAAACCAATCATCAAGCCATTTACGTAGATTTTTGTAAGATGTGAAGTGCTGGTCAACAAGTGCGTGTCCCATGAATGCAAATAAGTGAAAATCGGAAGGCGTTAAGTCTGGTGAGTAAGCCGCATGAGGAAGGATTTCCCAGCCAAACGTCGCAATCGTTTCGTTGACCGGTTTTGCTGTGTGGGAGGGTACATTATCGTGAAGCACAATCACTTTATGTTGTCTTTGGTAATATTCTGGTCCAACACATTTCATTAATCGCATTAGAACTGGTTCGATCTTTATGTTTCACATTGCGGCCGATTCCAAAAGA